>LPNX010335086.1:63293-94669 GCA_001517045.1 Pseudotsuga menziesii | reverse complement strand
AAATAAACAACAGGTTAACAACTCGTAGAAGCAAATAAAAAATTATAAGAACTAGCAAGAGCAGAAGCAAGATAGAACCAGTAGTTCCATGACCAACCAGCAAGGTTTCTTACACTAAATATTAATATTCAACATTGTCATCTCCTTGTTCATGTTTATCCAACACCATACTATCCACGGACTCATTTTCACAATCTGTATCATTATCATCATTTGTTTCATAACTCTGTGTTAATAACTCAATTAGCAACATCCCCATGCTTTTAGCACAATTTCATACCAACTTAAAAATTAGAAATAAATACGTATAAGAAATTTAGGTAGAGGAGGCAACAAGCAAGGATGAGAAAAGGATGGGAGTTACTCATGGAAGAGTATTAATGTGGAACAAAATCCCATCACAGAAGAGTGTGGAGTTACTCTGCAATCTACTTCCTCCAAGCCTTGTGATAGCATCCACTCTGAACCATAATCCCTTATTCAATAGATCCTGCAATTTCACACAGGTACCACTGTTGAACTATCCTCTACATTCTCAATTGGGAACAGCTCCGTTAAAAAGGGATCTCTGTTCAATTCGTAAAGATCAAACCTTTATATCAAAGAGGAAATTTAAAAAACAACTGAAAATACACAGACATCTGGATACCCTCATACTGAATTGAATATATATGCTTATTTCCTTCCTTGAATAATCTCAACTGTCAATGTTTAGAGGGCAATCGACAACCATTTGAGAGCTGTCCAAAGTAGTAAGGGTATACTCCATTCAAATAAAGATTTCTCCTCGGATTGACAAAAGTATTGACAAATAATCCATGGCCGGAGCAATGATATGCTTCAGCCACTTCTTTTTCAGTGGCTTTCTAGCCCATGTCAGTGCCCACAAAATGCTGGTGTCAACATTCAAGAGCTGTTCCAGAGAATACATCATAAAACTGCAAAGAAATTAACAGCAAATCATCACCCATGGAAAAGATAGGATATTAAACAGAAATAAGTGTGCTTCACATATTTTCTAATTTCATAAATTTTAACTTTCAATGAAAAGCAAGGTTGAAACAGAGCACACACACTCTTATAATGGCCATGGTGGGAAATAACATTGCACTGCAGCAACTACTTGCAGAACAGCTTACTACTCCAAATCAGAGAAACTAATAACTAGATCACTGCAGAATGTTGTAAGTTGTAACACAATCCAATGGACACACAAGGGTGTAGTGGATAAAATAGGGAATTGACAGATCAGGGGGGTTTAATTGGTCAAAATCGGCAGTTAAACCTTCAATTCCAAATACTGTCGTGTACTGTACTTCACTTCAACTTGAAAGCTTGGCCTGTTGGGCTTTGTAGTCAGAAATAAATGTCATCTACATCGATCTCAATAGCAGTTTTCATAAGCATTGTTGTTGAAGGATTATGTTAAGTATTATTGTAAGTGTGATCAGCCTAAGCATGACATCCATACCAAGATGCCATCATCAGCTATGGGGCGTATGGAGATGCATTTTGAACAGCAGACTCGGATGTTTGAAAATTCATAAATGAAAAGGCAGATGTGAGTGTTGATGCTATCAAAAGAATTCATTTGTTGTCTTAGATTCATGATCAATCGGTTGATAGCTAGTGATTGATGATGAATTGGTTGGAGTAGATCTTCCAGCAGGTGTTGGAGGTGAGGACAATCATAAGTCTATTTGGGGGAGGAAGGTGGGTGGTTGGTACGAACGGATAAATTACTTAAATTGGCTGAGCAAAGTATCAAGTTTATCTCTGAATTTTGGGGACTGATTCTGATCTTTTGACTATCCTGCAAATGTACCTTGACTGCCCATGCCATTGTAATGGCTGTTTGGAAATGGGTTCTACAGCCATAAGATGATTTAGGATCCAAGGGGCTGAAAAAGAGGGATTGCCCCTGTTCTAAATTAGAACACAATTACTGACTCTCTAGAGTCTCAACCCTGAAGCTCAATTTCATGTGCCAAGTCTTTAATGCCTTCTTGATCTCTATCCACTTAGTATTTAGCAAGTTCTTGGACGCAGTCCATGTATTTAGCTTTGGTATGCACAGACAGGGCTGGGGTTTGAATACAAATATATTAGCTGTGTGTCAGGGGATACCACTGTGTGAGAGTTTGAAACCTGTCCTGCATCTGTTGCCCCCCCTTTTTAACCTCTATTCATAGAGCCTCTGTTTTCAAATTGGGAGAGTCAAAAGACTGTTCTATCTCAGTGGAAAAACTCTCAAAATGAACTTATATTTTTGCTACCGCCAGTGATTTAATTGAGGCTTTGCCTAGAATGTGCCCAGAAGGGGATATAAAACTCATGCTAAACGTGCCCAAAAGGACAGGATTCTATACAGTTGTAACAAGGGTCATACTAACGAGCTGAGGAAGCGATATAGCAGGTGCATTAATTCCTTTCTTTCCTACAAAGCGAGAATAAGTGGCATATGGAACTTAACCGTTAATACAGCCAGAGGCTAAGTGCGATTGTACTAACCGTGTATATAGCCAGAGAAGTGCCCGCATGCATTTTGATGGCATTTATGCAAAACATTCCTGTTTTGATGATCCCACGATGTGCAAGGGGGTTTCGGGGTCTCTAAATGGCAAGCATTGTGCATTGTATTAAATACAGTCGTCTTCGGAAGCGTTCCAACACCTAATCGCCAGGAGGTTACTGATTTGTACATCAATGACCATATAATTTTTCCACATTTATCTTCTGAATCTCGAAATAAAAAAAAATCAGGCCTTGTCCCGGAAGCCCTGAAAAAAATGAACTTGTCTACATTTAACTTGCTCCAATTACTAAATATGTTGATAAACTAGTCTTAACTTAACATTTAGTCTGGGACACTTCTACCATTATATAACAAGAACCATAAAAATCGCAAATCCATTGGAACAATTGAAGCCATACAATACAAGAAACTTCAAAAACCCTGAAATCTATCCATGGGATCCGTGAAATTTTATTTTGCAGAGTATGAACCAAGCTGCTATTGGAATAAACTTTATAGAGTACTAAGCTAGAATAGTAACAGAATGCAACTCGAGGTGAGTTCATTCTGATTGTTGGGAGCTACTCTGCTCCACTCTCTCTGAATCTTGCTTCTAAGAAACCAAAGCCAAGCCAATGAGAAAATGGATGGTTCCCGCGCGCCCTATTTGGTGTTTTTTTTACTAACGCGCCGTCGGTTAAGCGACGGTTCCGCGCCCTATGTGACTTTCGCTTTTTCTTTGGTTTTTTGAATGACCTTTTTGACCAACGCGCCGTCGGTTAAGCGACGGTTATGACAATATCCGTCGCTTAACCGACGTGTGTGGGCACATTTACAAAACAAAATATATCTTTGTGATTTTTGGTAGGTTTAAAAGAAAAAATCCACGCGCCGTCGGAAGTAACCGTCGGATTTTGGATCGAAATGTAGTAGTGCTACTTGCATGTTGGAGTCCAACTCGGGGGGATCCGGATTAAAACTAGGAACGGTTTCGGGTCATGGTTGAGTGGAACGTGGTAGTTTCCAAGTGATTTGGTCATCAAAATAGAGGTCAAATCCATCTTAAATTGTTAATACTAGTTATTTAAAGTGTGCAGGTTCAACCATTAAAGTAGCTTCAGAAAACTACAGGTATGAATTCTTAGTATGTCAAGTTCATTTCTAGCATAGATGATGGATGCTTTAGGTAAAGGTGCATATTGTATTTCTAACCCTAGAAATGATTGTTCTCTCTATATTTTCTAGGGTTTACATTTCTTAAATTGTAATTCTAGGATGCAAATTGTACCTCATGTTGTATTCACCTGGGTTTGTTCAATTAAGTTAGTTTCTGTATTTATCTTCATCACTTAAACTAGGTTTTGTTTCAAATTACTATATAGCTGTATTTTTAACCTTGCTTACTCTACTGACATATTCCATTTGTCAGTAGAGACATGTTATAGATTAAAATAGATTAATCTTAGAAACAAGATTTAAATACATAATCTTACAAACCAGATAACCTAAGGTACTATCTGCAAACTGAACTATTATATATATATGTAAGGACATCATACTTAAACAAATATGCAAGCTATCTATAAATTATTCTACATTTAAATCTAAGATAAATAAATCATTAAAGACTTTTCAAGGTCTGTCTCATTGCATACAAACTAAATAGTAAATCATTCCATTAAATAACATCATTATAATTAAATGAGCAAGAAGAGTCATGACCATCCTTTTGGTTGAGGATTCACATCTCTATTCATATCTTAATACACGGTCTTAGTGATTAAAAGAATAACGTCATAATTACATGCATAAGTATTTCAAAGGTCTCATCTAATAATGTTCATAAACATTATTTATAAAACAACCAAAAAAATTATATGCTTAAACATTAACCAAATACATAACTCATTAAACATTCCATATAACGAATTAAACAAATATATCATACAGAGGAAGCGTATCATGTATTAAACCATATCGAAATCATATTACAAACCCAAGTATTACAATGGGAATATGAATCGAGTCATGTGGGCATACAAGCCCAACCCTCTTTCTGGAAATCAAAATACAACTTATTACAATTATGCACGAACAAGATTCAAACCCTGTGGCTATTATTTACCAAGGCCAGGCTATACATTAAACTATGCAGGCTTCATTAATAAACTCCATAATAAAACAATAACAAACCATTACGCTGTAGCGAGGTCATAAGACCCTGGGTTCTGCCCAATGCTGTAAGCACGGCCTCGGCCAAGACAAATATTACACAATCCATTTAAAATTCTAACCACAACGATAAACGCCATTGTGGGTGTGCACCCCTGGAATATTTATATAATCCACATTATATACTAAACCCACGAAATCATAAAAGTAAACAAGCATCTAAAGTTGCGCAACATTCACCCAAGCCACGACTTACCAAATAAAAATACACAGTATGGAAAAATCAACAAACTAACTTTGTTAACAATTCACCCCACAAGATAGTCAATGAAATATAAACAATAATGCTACATTGGAGCTATCGCAGCCACTAAGGGAAAAGCTCAAGCCACATATGGCATGGCCTTTACCCTACGTTGTTAACATTACAACCATATATAAATACTCAACACACATAACCTAATCGAAGGAATATGCCAGTTTATAAACCATGATAATAAACCATTAACGCAGCATAAATTCCATTCACACACACACAGGAAGCAAAATAACCCTAGACACTTCATAAAACGAAGAGTATTTACATTATGCACAGTAATGCCATCATCACAGTCAAGTCCACATAGGCATTCCAATGGGCTATGGCACAATTGCACCATTGCAAGCAATGATGCAGCCCATGGCTCAAAAGCCCCAAATCCTTTTATAATTTACAAAACCCAAAATTAAATACACAGAGCCTGTGAGAAACGCGAGTTTGCTCCATGGCCAAAACCCACACTATTAAGTTAAAAACCCAAGTCTGTTCATTACAAAGCCCGAAGGCGAATTCAAACCCCACAGAGAACCCCAAAACCAAACGACGAAACAGAACGCAGACAGGCTGAGAGACAACAAGCGCAAGATTGTTGGCAAGGCTTACCTTGCACTTCGCTCACAATCAAACCCACAATAGAGCTTGAGCCACGTTGCTCTTCTTCATACCTTGGCACCTGCAACCAAACCAATGAAACCACAAGTTAGAAGTATGGCAATGATAGAGGCTTCAAAACAAAACGAATATGCAAGCATGAAACCCAAGACGAAGCTTACCTTCCAAGTCTGGAGGTCGCCTCCATTCTTCCCCCTACGTAGAGCCAATACCAAACCCCAAATGACAAGCAAAATGACCAAACCATCGTGAGCCAAGCCTAAGTGAGGGCTGCCAAAAAAACCAAGGTGCATTAATGGCACCAGCTAGTTTCCACCTCCAAATCCAAAACCCACTTTTCCATAATTTGGTAACGTCAATATAATATCGGTCTCCATT
Source organism: Pseudotsuga menziesii (assembly GCA_001517045.1). Lineage (NCBI taxonomy): Eukaryota > Viridiplantae > Streptophyta > Pinopsida > Pinales > Pinaceae > Pseudotsuga > Pseudotsuga menziesii. The sequence continues at coordinate 88,673 of LPNX010335086.1, read as the reverse complement.
TCCATGCAAGGGTTAAAACCCTTTAACATATGTTTCAACCTTATAATATATTCGCCACCCCAAAACATTTCAGAAGGATTAATACATTGCATGGTTTAGGTTAGTGTAAAGTCCAAGTGAGGTATGCGCTAGTCCGAAGTCAAGCCACTAGGCACAAAACATAATAACATATAAACCATAGGCTTAAATCCTTAACTTAATACAATGCAAAATTCCCTAAGCTTAATGCTTAGTGAACATGGCATATGAAATATGCCATGTTAACAGTTAACCCTTTATAAAGAAAATCAAAGGTCTCGTTTAAGCCAAGATAATAACATGCAAACAAGAAAACATAGGAGGTGTTAATAGTTTTTAATAAGATAAACATAGAACGTAAAATATATTAATTTATAAAAAGATGAAACATAAACCATAAGGAAGTACAAGTAGTGTACAGGAAATTTAGTTGTGATAGCTAAATTGATGAGAATGGCACTTACCAGGTTATAACTCTGAGTCGGTGAGGAACCGTAACAACCAGCATTAGGTCCTTTAGGATCAAGACACTCGGTACTCTTTAAACAAGACCTCGTCGCAAAGTATGAACTACATATGAAATAAAATAGGGGCCTTAGTTCAGAGAACTAAGTAATCTTGTGAACAAGTAAACACCTTTACCTCTCAAACCGTCATGGGAGAATGAGTCCCACCACTCCGCCCACTTTGTTTCCACAAACAAAGTTAAGTTAGGACTTTATAATTAACAAGTACGACTATGCAGAAAGGACGAAGCATTTAAATCCAGTGACGACACATACGCGGCAGATGCATAAACATAAGACTGAGCAGTAAACAACAGTACGACATCGTAAGTAAAATACATTAATAATAATGACAGAATGTAAGAACAACTTACGAGTAAACAGTGGTACATGAAGTGTACGATATAGTTCCGCAAGTCAATAATGTTATGTCTAGGTAGTTTTTAGTAGCCTATAAAAAAAATTATTTTCGATTTTTAGTAGCCTATAAAAAAAATTATTTTCCATTTTTTGTACAAGTCTATCTTGTGTATTGATAGCCTAGGGAACCAAGTGAAGGTTCAGGGCATTCCAAAGAAAGTTTCTGTAAGACAAATATATGCCTTACAAGCGAAGAAAAGCGTCAGGAAAGGTTGCAAGTTCTTTGCAGTAAACATCCAAGACATAGACTCTGATAGAGAGCAACGCATAGAAGACTTCCCTGTTCTTGAATATTTCAAGGATGTGTTTCCCAAGGAAATCCCAGGATTACCTCCTAAACAAGACCTAGAATTTTCCATCGAACTGACTCGAGGATCAGTTCCGGCCTCCAAAGCCCCTTACCGCATGAGTGCACCTGAGTTGGTGGAACTCAAACTACAATTGTAGGAGTTGATATAGAAAGGGTATATCCGACCTAGTGTGTCTCCTTAGGGAGCACCGATGTTGTTCGTAAAGAAGAAAGACGGTACGATGCAGATGTGCATCGATTACTGTCAGTTGAACAAAATGACTATCAAGAACCGTTACCCACTCCCCAAGATCGATGACTTGTTCGATCAGGTGGGAGGAGCCAGAAAATTTTCAAAGATTGACCTATGATCTGGGTACCATCAGGTACAGATCCGCGATGAGGATATTCACAAAACCGCCTTTCGTACAAGGTACAGGCACTACGAGTTTGTAGTGATGCCGTTTGGATTGACCAATGCACCCGTGAACTTTATGTGTATGATGAACAACATATTCAGTAGGTGTCTGGATAAGTTTGTCTTAGTCTTTATAGACGACATACTGGTTTATTCAAAAAATAAAGAAGAACACGAAGAACACCTTCGCGTAGTACTACAAGTGTTGAGAGAACACCAGCTTTACACTAAGTTTAGTAAATGTGATTTTTACAAACCACAGATACAGTATCTAGGTCACATTATCTCCGAGACAGGGATAGCTATAGACTCGGAAATGATTAAAGACATAAAGGATTGGACTACCCCTACTAGTGTCACTGACATTAGGTCCTTTTTGGGATTAGTCGGATATTATAGAAATTTCATTGAGAACTTCTCGAGAATCGCTTGCCCCATGACCGCTTTGCAGAAGAAAGCAAGTTCTTATAGACTGCTAAGTAAGAAGAAATTTTGCAAACGCTTAAGCATCTTTTGATGACCGCACCGATGTTACGAATTACGGATCCCGATGGGGATTTTGTCGTTTGCATGGATGCAAGCAAGGAAGGACTTGGAGGATTCCTCTTGCAAAATGATCACGCGGTCTGTTATGAATCATGGAAGTTAAAAGAGCATGAGAAAAATTACCCTACGCATGAACTTGAGTTAGCTGCCATCATCCATGCTTTGAGGATATGGAGGCACTACCTCATGGGAAGGAAGTTCCTTCTGAAGATAGACAATATGAGTTTAAAATATTTATTCGATCAACCAGATCTGAATGTGAGGCAAGCCAGATGGTTGGATTTCCTCAGTGAGTACCATTTTGAGCTAAAGCACATTAAGGACAAAGAGAATAAGGTTGTCGATGCTTTGAGCCGACGAACTCACATGATTTATGAGGTGACCTTGAATCAAACCGATGCATATTTGCATGAGAGGATTAGAGCGGCCAATAGAGTTAACCCCTTCTAGGTGGAAATCCTCAAGAAATTCCAGGAGGACAGGTTGTTTCAACAACAAAAAGAATACAAGGTAGACGCATCCAGACTGCTATGGTCCAAGGATCGCTTGTATGTTCCAGAAGGAGGGGACCTTCGGTCCAGCATCCTCATGGAATTTCATCGGGCACCCTACTCAGGGCACCCGAGATATCAAAATATGATATCCGCTGTCAAGAGACACTTTTTTTGGCCTAAGTTAAAGGCCAACATTGCAATGTTTATTGCGAAATGTCAGGAATACCAGCTAGTCAATATTGAGCATCAACATCCTGGGGGATTTCTGCAGTCATTTCCCATTCCGGAATGGAAGTGGGAGGTCATTAATATGGACTTTATCACCGGTTTACTGAAAAGTAAGAAGCAAAATGATTCTATTTTTTTAGTTATCGACAATTTGTCGAAAGCAGCACACTTCATTCATGTGAAGTCGACCTACAACGCAGTGAACATTGTTGATATCTTCTTGAAAGAGATATTTAGATTGCACGAGATACCCAAAGAAATTATCTCAGATCGAGATGTTAAGTTTACAGGAAACGTTTGGAGATATTTATTCTCCAGATTGGAGATGTAGTTGAACTTTAGCACTGCATATCACCCGCAGATAGACGGACAGACTGAGAGAGTAAACCAAATTTTTGAGGACATGCTTCGAATGTATGTCATGAACAACCCCATGAAGTGGGAGGATTACCTACACCTCGCAGAATTTGCGTATAACAATGGTTATCATACTTCTGCCAAGATGAGTCCCTTTGAGGTACTCTATGGACGGAAGTGTAGAACACCGGTTACTTGGGATATCCCGATGGATCGACTCATGTTAGGGATTTATTTGTTGATGGACCTAGAACAGTTGGTTACCAAGTTCTAGGTGAACCTTAAAGAAGCACAAGACCGCCAAAAACGTTATGCGGATCAAAAAATAAAATATAAGGACTTTCAGATAGGCGATCATGTTTACTTGAAAGTAAAATCCAAACGAAGCTTGTTGAGCTTGGGTAGGTGCAGTAAGTTAGCACCTAGATTTTGCAGACCTTTTGAAATATTGGCCAAGAAAGGGCCAGTGGCTTATGAACTAGAATTTCCCGCGAATGTAAGAGTCCATAACGTTTTCCATGCATCTTTGTTAAATAAATATGTTTATGGTACTAAACATGTTGTTGATTAGTCCCTATTACAGGTGGAACCTGAAGGACAGTTTGCCCCTGAGCCTACTCATATACTGAAAAAGAGAGAGGTGTAGCTTCGGAAGCGCACCGTGGTCTAATTGAAAGTGCAGTGGAAGCACTTTGAGGATGATGAGGCTACTTGGGAGAACGAGGCCACCATGAGAAATGCTTACCTTGCCTTGTTTCATGATGTCGTTCGAAGTCCCTAGAACAGCAGGGATGGTGTTGTTCTAAGCGAGGAGGGATCTAATATCCAGAATTTTGGACCTAACACTTATAGGCATGTGCCTATTGATTATGATGATTATCTTGATGTTTTATTTTTATATTGGGTTGAAGACCCCACTGCATATTGTTGATGTAATTGTAACTTCGGAATGTATTCACTTGTATTTCTTATCTATTGTAACCCAATTTTTATTTTGGGATTTTCTTGTGTCATGTCATGCCCCTGATGTTCTGATCGGGAGGATCTATAATGTAAACAAGTCATGTCAAGTCATTATGGGTAACCCTCCTATTGTCTAGGGGTTAAAGTCCCCTCAGTTCTGGGGCACTAGGGTTATTAGACTCACCTAGTGAAGTCATCCCTAGTAGGGTTTTAGTCATGTCAGGAATTAGTATAAATAGAGAGGTGACTTCTATATTCAGCACACACTCATCCACACTCAGTTGTAGTGCATAGCTGAGGAAGAGAAAGACACTGGGGCAAGGAAGAAAGAGGTTATTGCTGTTGGGAGATCATCTTACTGTTTTGGGGTTTTACCTTTTGTGATGATTCTATCTCTAAGAAAGTTGCGGGGTTTTCTCCATTTATGGTTTCCCTGAGGAAAAACACTATGTTCATTGTCTCTTGTGTTTGATTTTTGTACTTGTTGTTCTCTCAGTTAAATATCCTAACATAATGCTAGCTTGAATGATGAAAAACTAACATGGTATCCGAGCTAACCTGAGAAGAAGACACTATGCAGCTGCGGGAACTAGGGCTTCCTACTTTGTGGATCTCTCTCCACAGATTTTCAGCAAACGAAGGTTGGAATAACTCTCCTCCCTAGGGCACATCTTTTTGTCGAAGCAAAATCCAATTTTGAGGTTTTTCAGTTTTGGACCCGACACTGCTACCGGAAATTAAGGATTTTCACAGAAGAGGAATTTTTCAATGAGCCCAGGCCTAGATTGATCTCCTCCCTAAAATCGAAGTTAGGGATCAAATTCAAAGCAATTGGTTGGACAGAACTTCGGAAAAGAAAAACCCTAATCTGCTCCTGAACCAGCTCTGCAGGATTTCAGCTCCAAATCCAGTTCCGACATCTTGACCTGGTAAGATCTAAATCTTTTGTATTTCCATTTGAGGTTCTTAGTTAAGATGTCTCGTCATACCAAGCTTGATGAAAATCTTGAGGGAGCTGATAACTTCCAAGCTTGGAAGTATAGGATCTCCCTGGTCTTGGAAGAAAATGAGCTGGACTCCTATATCAATGAGGATGTTCTAATTCCATGGGAGATGAGGCATTAGAAGAAAATTTGGGGTCTAAAATGGGCCTTATAAGAAAATGTGCCAAAATAAGTTTTTGTGAGTTGGAATTCAAGAACCAATAGAATTTCAATAAAATAAGTCAACCATAATGGTTGAATTGACATATTTGTCATTAAAAAAAACTACTTTTTTTGTTCGTATTTTTGACATATCTCATTGGTTTTTACTCAAATTTTGATCGGGAGAGCTCGTTGGATGCGGAATTTGATTCCGCATCCAACGAGTACCCACACTACATACTTTTGACGGACCCCACTACCCCAAAAACAAGAAATACCTGGAAACAAAACATGATGATGATGTCATCATCACGTTTTTTCAATTATTTCTTGTTTTTGGGGTAGCGGGGTCCATCAAAAGTATGCAGTGTGGGTACTCGTTGGATGCGGAATCAAATTCCTCATCCAACGAGCTCTCCCGGTCGAAATTTGAGTAAAAACACAAGGAGATATGTCGAAAATACGAACACAAAAAGTAGTTTTTTTCTTTCTTCCTCCAAAATTAATCAATATTATTTTATTATTTTAACTATTATTTTATTATTTTCCTTAGGAGGCCCATTTTAGACCCCAAAATTCCTCTAATGCAAAGGCCTTACATAAGAAGAAGTTGGTTATGGCAAAAATGATCATTGTTGATTCTATCAAGGATTGTCTCATACCACAGGTGTCCTCCCTAAAGACACATAAATCTATGTTTGATGCCCCAACCAAATTGTTTGAAGGGAAGAACATAAACCGAAAGATGACTCTAAGAAACCAACTGAAGAATGTGAAGATGTAGAATGCAGAAACAATCCAGTCTTACTTCATAAGAGTTTCTCGGATCAAGGAACAACTAGAAGCAGTAGATGAAGAAGTGGAAAATGGAGATATTGTGATGACTACCTTGAATGGTCTCCCTAGATCATGGGACTCCTTTATTCAAGGGATCTGTGCTAGAAAGAATTTAGTCAAATTCAGGAGACTATGGGAAGAATGCTCCCAAGAAGAAACTCGGATAGCAGCTTGAGAAGAGAAGATGGGAAGTGAAGATCAAGCTCTCATGGTACACTCCAAATCAACCAAAAGAAGATCTCATCACTCCAGAGGTAAGCACTCTCACAAAGATAACACTAGAAAAGATTTGTCTAGAATCATATGTTATACATGTGATGAAGCAGGACACTTTGTAAGAAATTGTCCTAAGAGATAGAATAAGAAAAAGAGCAACAAAAGAAGACATCATGCTCATGCTGCAGAGGATGATGAACCATCCAAGAAAATAACTAGATATGAAAGTGAAGATTATTCAAGCGAGGATGAATATGTTTTGATTTCCGCTCTCACAGGAAACATTACTCATGGAAGCAATGATTGGCTCATAGATAGTGGGGCTTCCAAACATATGATAGGATTCAATGAATCCTTTGTGAGACTATCAGAACATGAATCACCTCATAAGGTGAAGCTAGGAGATGACTACCAATATCCAATAAAAGGTAGTGGGGAATCCTCCTATAAGCTAGAATCTGGAAAGTCTATGACAATGAAGGAAGTCTTGTTTGTACTAGGACTCAAGAAGAACCTCCTCTCTATATCTGCATTAGATGCAGAAGGAATGAGAGTTGCATTCATAGATGGTCAAGTCACCATGTGGCAAAAAGGAAAGACTTTCGTTGATGTCGGGGTAATTGGGGAACAAGAAGGAGGATTGTACAAATTGAAGGGCCATCCAAAACAAGCCTTGGTCCATAACACAGTAGAGCCAAATGAACTTTGGCATAGAAGGATTGCACATGTGCATTACAGAGCACTACCTCTTACAAGCAAAGCTATTGAAGGTCTTTCAAAAATCCAAGCAAAACATGATGGGGTCTGCAAAGGATGTGCGAAAGGAAAGAATACAAAGAAGACATTTCCAAGCAGCGAAAGCAAAGCAAAAGAAATCTTGGAAATCATCCACTCCGATGTATGCGGTCCTATGTCATCAAGATCACTAAGAGGTCTTCTCCGAAAAGAAACCAGAAGTCAGCCATCTCAGAATATTCAGCTGTCCAGTGTACATACACATTCCAAAAGAGAAGAGGACTAAATTAGATCCTTCAGGAAAGAAGGGTATATTTGTGGGATACTCTGAAATCTCGAAGGCTTACAGAATATACTTCCCAGGATTCAAGAATATTGACATCAGTAGGGATGTGACATTCATGATATGAATGAAGAAGCTCAAGAAGAAGATCGAGAATTTGAAGAACCACAAATACCTGTAGATCCACCTTAGGAAAAGAATCCTCACAAGAGGAAACCTGCTTGGGTACAAGAATTTATCCAAGGTGTGGAAAGATATGGGGCTCCAGAAGAGAATCACATGGAAATAAAGAGGACCAGATCCTGCTCCGGGTATGTAGCATTACTATGTGATTTCATTGATAAAGAACCTTCCAATTATGAAAAAGCGGCAGAATGGAAGGATGCTATGATCGAAGAGTACCAATCGATCATGAAGAATGATGTTTGGGATGTTGTCCCAAGACTAGAAGGGAAGTCAGTTGTAACTTCCAAATGGATCTACAAGATCAAGCATGATGCAAACGGTAGCATTGAAAAATATAAGGCAAGATTTGTTGCTCGGGGTTTCTCTCAGAAAGAAGGAATAGATTATGAAGAAACCTTTTCACCTGTAGCCATATACACTTCCATCAGATCAGTACTTTCTCTGGCTGCAGTAATGAAATGGAAGATACACCAAATGGATGTCAAGACTACCTTCTTGAATGGTGTAGTGGAAGAGGAAGTGTATGTAGAACAGCCACTCAGTTTTGAGACACATGACAAGGAGTCTCATGTGTGCAGATTGAAGAAGCCCCTATACGGTTTGAAACAAGCACCTAGGACATGGTACGGCAGAATTGACAGCTTTCTATCCAGTTTGGGCTTTACCAAGAGTAAAGCAGATTCCAACCTTTACTACAAGGTTGAAGATGGCAACCCAGTGATGCTTCTACTGTATGTAGATGATCTGTTTGTGACAGGTATGGATGGGTTGATTACTAATACGAAAAGAAAGCTTGTTGCCGAGTTCTAAATGAAGGACTTGGGTATGATGCATTATTTTCTAGGTATTGAGGTGTGGCAGAGTGCAGATGGAATCTTCCTTGGACAAGGGAAGTATGCAGTATAGATCCTGAAGAGGTTTGGGATGATGGACTGCAAGACTATGGCCACACCCATGGCATCGAACCTGAAGCTATTGAGCGATGCTTCATCAAATTCGATTGATGCCATGATGTATCGTCAGATGATTGGGTCCTTGATGTATCTGACGAACACGAGACCAGACATTGGCTTTGCTGTGAACACCTTGAGCCAGTTCTTAACAGAATCGAGAAATGATCACTTGATTGCTGCAAAGCATATTCTGAGGTACCTGAGGGGTACAATTGATTATGGGCTCAAGTACGATGCGAATCAGAAGATTAACCTGGAGGGTTATGTTGATTCAGATTGGGCAGGAATTGCCATCGATAGGAAGAGCACTTCAGGGTCTTGCTTCAGTATGGGATCAGGTGTGATCTCTTGGTTTAGCAGGAAGCAATCTTGTGTGGCACTGAGTACAGCTGAAGCAGAGTATGTCGCAGCTTGTTCATCTAGTTGTGAGGCAGTATGGATGAGGAAGCTACTGTCTGATTTATTTGATCTCTAGTTGGATGCTACTTGTATACATTATGAAAACCAAAGTTGTGTGAACTTGTCAGAGAATCCAGTTTTCCATGACAAGTCGAAGCATATCGAGATCAAGTATCACTATATCATGGATATGGTGCAAAGGGGAGCAGTGAAGCTCCAGTATGTTGCGACGGATGATCAAATAACTGATGTGTTGATGAATCCATTAGCCAGAGTGAAGTTTGAGTACTTCAGGGAGAAGCTTGGTGTTCTCCAGATCGAGGTCCCTTCCAAGGGGAAGTGACGAGTTCGGAAGCCATTCTGACGAGCAAGTCAGATATAATGTCTGAGCCATTCTATCATGGTGAGAGGATTTGGTTCCTTCCATGTCAGATATGAGTGTTGAATGCCATTCTGGGAATGGAGGTACCTGGTCAGTTACCAGGAACACTCAGTCTGGGACTAAGAGAGCCATTCTGACGAGCAGGTCAGATGTAAGGGCTGAGCCATTCTGTCATGGTTAAAGAATTAGGTTCCTCCCATGTCAGATATGAGTGCTGGCCATTCTGACGAGCAGGTCAGATGTAAGGGCAACTACCACTCTCTAGGAGAGTGGAGGCACGTGGTTAGTTACCAAGTAGCTCAGTCCGGGACTGGGGGCCATTCTGATGAGGTTGTAGGATTTGGTTCCTACGAGATCATATGTGAGTGCAGGCCATTCTAACGAGTAGGTCAGATGTAAGGGAAATTGCCATTCTCCGGGAGAATGGAGGCACCTGGTCAGTTACCAGGTAACTCAGTCTAGGACTGGGGGCCATTCTGATAAGGGTGCAGGATTTGGTTCCCACGAGATCATATGTGAGTGCATGCCTTTCTAACGAGTAGGTCAGATGTAAGTGTTGAGCCTTTTCACAGATGATAGTAGTTGTGTCCTATCATGCTGGTGAATGTGAGTGCTAGGCCTTTTTGATGTGATTATAGTATTGATCATATGATCAGATGTGAGCGTTGGGCGTGCCTTTCTGACGAGTAGGTCAGATGTAAGTGTTGGGCGGGCTATTCTGACAAGTAGGTCAGATATAAGCGCTGAAGAAGACCTACATGATGGCTAGGCCTACAACCAACATGAAAGATGGCTGGCTCTGTAGAACTTCTTGTGACGAGAAGAATCATGAGATAGCACATATGATGATGACCCAAGATGATCCAGATCGAGCTATGATTCAGATCCAGTTATGATGTCTCCGAGATGATCCAGATCCAGTAGTGATGATCCAGATCCAGTGATGATATCCAGTGATGATGATCCAGATCAAGTGATGATCCAGATCCAGAAATGAAGATGACATGAAGATGAAGATGACTTGAAGTCAAAGATAACTTGAAGATGCAGATGACGAGAAGATCTAGAGAAGAAGACCAGTGATGAAAATTGTGTCGAGAGAATACCTTCCTAGTTAAGAGGGAGTGTTGATGTAATTGTAACTTCAGAATATATTCACTTGTATTTCTTATCTATTGTAACCCGATGTTTATTCTGGGATGTTCTTATGTCATGTCATGCCCTTGAGGTTCCGATCGGGAGGATTTATAATGTAAACAAGTCATGTCAAGTCATTGTGGGTAACCCTCCTATTGTCTATGGGTTAAATTCCCCGCAGTTTCGGGGCACTAGGGTTATTAGACTCACCTAGTGAAGTCGGCCCTAGTAGGGTTTTAGTCATGTCAGGAATTAGTATAAATAGAGAGGTGACTTCTCTATTTAGCACACACTCATCCACACTCAGTTGTAGCGCATAGCTGAGCAAGAGAAAGACACTGGGGCAAGCAAGAAAGATGTTACTGCTGTCGAGAGATCATCTTACTGTTTTGGGGTTTTACCTTTTGTGTTGATTCTATCTCTGAGGAAGTTGCGGGGTTTTCTCCATTTATGGTTTCCCAGAGGAAAAAAACTGTGTTCATTGTCTCTTGTGTTTGATTGATGTACTTGTTGTTCTATCAGTTAAATATCCTAATATAATGCTAGCTTGAATGATGAAAAACTAACACATATGAACATGAAAATTTGTTTTCTATAGTTGGTGTAAGCCAATTATTGATGATATATATATATATATATATATGCTTGTTTGTGTTGGGCGTGGACCCTGAAGCACATGATTGATGAGATGTTTTGTGTTGAGCAAGGAGCTCTGGAGCACTTAAGTGATTGATGATTTGTGTTGAGAGAGAAGCTCTCGAGCACATGAGTACTTACCTTTGTGTTGAGCGAGAAGCTCTGAAACACATGAAAATATAATTGGATGTGTTGGGAATAAGCCCTGGAGCCTTCCATGTTTATGTTGAGAATAAGCTCTGGAGCATCGGATCCTTGGCCATTGTATCCCTAGGTGTATCATACAAGTATATCCTAGCATTAGAGTTGAGCGAGAAGCTCTGGAATTGCACTGAATTGTAACTCCATGTTAAAGCTTTGAGTATGGGCTCTCATAAGCGCTAGGGGTTACTGAAAAAAATAATAATAACTTCCGAGTGAAAATGACTCGAGAAAAATATTGATCTCATCATACTTATTTATAAGTGATTAAATGAAATTTTGAATTTCTGTATTCTCATAAAGTACTGAAGAGCTACCACGTTATACAAGAAAAATCCAAGATGCACGGATGTTTAGAGTTGCCTAGCCTATTAGACCTAAACCATCTACCTACTTGATTTTAGTGAAGAAATGTCATTAAGTCTAGGAATCATAGTATATGATGCCCAAAGATATTGTTAACAAAATGTTATATTATTATGTACTTTATACATGGTATGTATAAAGAATTAAATATATTAATAATATAAATAAATGAAAGAAAGAAGAAAAAGCTCCATCGATTATTATTTATTATTAAAAGATAATAAATAGTCCAAAACCTAAAAAGTCTAGCTAAGAACTACAAGAAAGTTTCCAAGTTAAAATATTAATAATTACCCAAAGTAATTGAAAAGGGTTAAATCAAGAAACCGAGGTTTCTTGATTAAGATGAAAATTTTAAGATGAAAATTTTAAATTTTATTATTCAAGTTCCTAAGTTAAAATATTAATAATTACCCAAAGTAATTGAAAAAAGTTAAATCAAGAAACAAACCGAGGTTTCTTGATTAAGATAAAATTTTAAATTTTATTATTCATTCATGTACTCCAAGTTTATAAAAGACCATATACGCAACAGTAGGATTCACCAGAACTGCGCTCACTTTTGGTTCATGTGTGGAGCCTAAAAGTTTTCTAAGTTTATTCAGTGTTTATCTTTTATATGGATCTATTATTATCCTCTAATGATTACATCTTTTAGATATACTAAAACACATAATAATAAGTATGTACTCCCTATATGAATAAATATCTCATGAATTATTATTTTTCTTAAAACGCTTTCTAATGATTACATCTTTAGATATATTAAAACACATAATAATAAGTATGCACTCCATATATGAATAAATATCTCATGAATTATATTATAATAACAATTACGTTGTAAGGCTTTTCACAAAGGAGAAGCGACTCCTCGAATTTTACTTTTCACCAATTATGAACTGCTGGATATTTTGTAAGACGATTGGAATGACTTGGTTCATTGAAGCTCTCTCTTTTTATTTTTGTCATGTCAACGTGCTTTTTCTTTATTTTTCCATTTATGCGTGATCTGACATAAAGGTTATCTGTGACACATTGTCATCACAGCAATCCCAATTTCTCTTTCACTCCGCAGCAAACCATCGTTAAGCTCTCCTATCTGCCAACCATCGTTATAATAATGCTCTCAAAAGATTCAATGACAGCAGCCAACGAATAAGTCCCATCGATCTCTCAAGTGAGAGCCAACGAATAAGTCCCATCGAGCGCAATGTATTGATCTCTCACTTTCTCAAGTGAGAGTGAAGAGCAAACTGTTCAAACCTAAATGAGCTGCACTATCCTATCCGTTTAGAATTTTAAAATATGCCACTTCATACTATTTGCTCACTCCACACATTTGCATTATTAGAGTGGCTCCAATCCATCCTACATCGTAGTTTGCAATACCACAGCACAATCTATCTTGTCGTTTATATATTTGTTCATATGTTAGATATTTCTATCACAAGGGCCCTAACATCATTCAGTAGGTCAATATTGATTCCATTTTCTTGTGTACATTAGTTTAAGATCGTCGAAAAGGGAAAAAGGAGACAACCAATAGAATCTTTGTGGTTGGTTTACTTGTATTCATATATAATTTGTTCATTTTATTTTCAATAGATCATAAAAAGGAAACATAGAGTTGGCTTATAAAAAGTTGGGCTGGGTTATGTTGATTATATATATTTATATATAAATATCTTTTTATTCATGGAAATGGATAGAAAATAAAGTAAAATAATTATATCTATGAGTTTTATTTACATTTTTACCTTTATGTGTGTATATTTTAGAATTTTGGGGTGGACTATCATCTATGTTTTTTCATCAATAAATGAGAATGAGACAAGTATACTCTCCAGATTGATTCTATGGGTGTCGTCCAAAATTCATAATTAACAATTTCAAAAAAATGAAAAATAGCTTAGTTAACATCTACTAAGTATAGTTCATTATGGTTGGAAAAGCTAAGCTTTAACTTCAACTATTCGATTATTAGATACAACTAGGAGCTTATACAACTATGAGGTTCATTTCATTGATGATACAACTAGTACACCAACATAGTTTGTGGTTGGATCACATCGATAGGGATCAAATGGTTGATAGATAGCGATTGAATGGAAGATAGTTTGAATAAAGAGCAGAGGGATTTTTGTTTGGTAAGCCCCCCAAAACCTCAGATGTTCATGGAAAGAATTTTCATGGGGTAACAGACTCATCAGGTGTACAAGCTCTAAGTACCCGAGGGGAATTGAGTTGTGAATTCTGAGGTGATCTAGTAGTTTCCTTCATCCTAACAGAGAGGGGAGTATAAAGACCAGAATCTCTAGGATCAAAAGGAATGGCCTTTCTAGATTTTCGAATTGTCACGTTCTCGAATCGAATTGATTCCAGAGGAAGAGCAGAGGGGGAGACTGGAGATTTATCAATAAAGATGGAAAGTGATTTGAGGAGTGAAGGGTCCATGAAGGCAGGAAAGTCCCTAGGGCTAGGGAGATAAGGGACATAATGTGTGGGAGTAATGCAAGGGTGGGGGGGGAAGTAGGTGCAGGGATGGTGGTAGGGAGAGAGGGAAAGTGTTCCAAAGTGTAGGGTAGAGGGCCTTCAGAAGACAAGGGTTGGTGCATTAGAGGAAATTTCAACTCAAAATGGGCCTCCTAAGGAAAATTAATAAAATAATACTTAAAATAATAAAATAATATTTATTAATTTTGGAGGAAGAAAAGAAAAAACTACTTTTTTGTTCGTTTTTCGACACATCTCCTTGTGTTTTTACTCAAATTTCGATCTAGAGAGCTCGTTGGATGCCGAATTAAATTCCGCATATAACGAGTACCCACTCGGCATACTTTTAACGGGCCCCGCTACCCCAGAAACAAGAAATACCTGAAAAAACATGATGACATCACATTTTTTCAAGTATTTCTTGTTTTTGGGGTAGCGGGGCCCGTCAAAAGTATGCCGAGTGGGTACAAGTTGGATGCGGAATTTAATTCCACATCCAAGGAGATCTCCCAATCAAAATTTGAGTAAAAACACAGGGATATATGTCAAAAATACAAACAAAAAAGGTAGTTTTTTTATGATACCTATCCCCAAATTTATATTAAAAAATGTTTAAGAGGTGCTCCCTTTTTTAATTTTAAATCATTTTGATTGACTAATACATGATGACATGGAATTTGTACTATTTTTGGAAGGCCCATTTTAAATTGAAACTTCCTCTAATGAAAAGTCTAAGCGGAGGTGAGCAGTGGTAAAGGTGAAGTAGCCTAAGGAGTAATAGTCTCCAATGATGGGTAAGAAACATGAGTGACCTCCGATCTATTAGGTCGGTATAGGCAGGAGCAGGTCTACATATCCTCAATATACAATAGTTCACCTTTTGTAAGGCCATAATAGAGACTGGGAGAGGAGGAAACAGACTGATCCACCAATGAATGTGATGAATGGTCAAAATATAGGGAGGAGTCTTCAGGGGATAAAGGTGCAGGTGTGGGATACTGGTCGAAACCACGAGGGACAAGAACACCCTGGAGGAACTAGGTACAAGAATTGTTAAGGTGGTTAGTATTGTGAAAGTAGTTGCACCTAAAAGGCATATGGAGATAATCCATCCTTTGGCCAATGACATGATCACCACAAACAATATCAATATCAGCCAATAAACCCTTAAAGACATCAAGTTCCACAAGGACCTTAGCCATGCATTTGTCAAAAATAAGATGGAAATCCTTTTCTAAGGCCACAAAGTGCCCGAGGGAGTTTGCCAAACCAATAACAAACTCTTTGTTCCAGAGTGGAAAGGGTAGGGAAGCCAGAAGAACCCAAAGATGACGCTTAATGACCCTTTCCCGGAGTGGGTCAAAACCAGTATACCAGTGACTTAATACTAGGGAACCCTTTTGGATGGTCCAAAGAGTATCTAGTATGCAAATGTCATCCTTTTCCTCGATGAATACAAAGACTAGCCACTTATTTGAAAGCAGACTAATGGTAGGAACCTAGTGGATAAGGGGTTTCCAGTGGATGGTGGCCCAATCTATCCACACATCTTTGGTCATAAAACAATATTCCATCCTACCAATGAGGGCTCTACAACAAAGCATCTCAACCTTGTTGAAAAAAATGTCACAGCCTAACACATATTTACACTTACAGTCTAGGGCTTTGATGGCTTTGGTCTTACACCAACACTGAAAGGAAGATTGATTCTAGGGAGGGTGTACAGCTGCACCTCCTTCAGAGGAAGTAACAAGCCTGCATACCACATACATTATCGAAATACCTCCACAAGGGAAAAGTAATCTAAAGACGGTCAGGTAGACCCCATACAGAAAAACAAAAAGCAGACGGTAAAGAAACCTCTAGAAATGGAGTATAGGGTTAGGGTTTAATAGAAGTCAAAGGGAAAACCGCAGCTACCTAGTCAAATAACAGGACATAGCCCTAAAAAAATAGATGTCAGTAAACTCATAGGAAAACCATCAAACTTCCCACTTATTTTTACATGGTTGGTACTAACCCTCTGAGAATAGAGGGTGGACTCCATGTCGCGTGGACTGCATCCAAAGGATGACAATAACCCTTTAATCAATACATTATCATAACCCGCTCTAGAAACCCATAACAAAAATAGTTTTTAAAAAATACCAGTTAGAGAAGTACCTGAAAAGCCAAAGAATCCAAATGTCGAGATGGTTTCCAAACACGAAATCCGCAACTGGCGTCATTGAGACACCACATGTGATGTGCACAATGACGAAAATAAATGACGTCTTTCAAAAAAGTGATGAAGCAGAATAACAGTGCCCCAAGGTCCGAGAGATAAAACGTCATGTCGCCGAGAAAGGTGGCAGAGTGAAGGCAATTGATAACCACCCAAATCAAGGTAAGAAGAATAAACTGTACCAATACAAACAGAATCACAGAGCGTAAGGCCTAATAATTCCCAAGTATAGCAAAGCCCAAGGACCACCACTACCAGCTACAGGTCCGAGAAGAGAGCCATCTCCGATGCTTGAAACCCTAACCAGAGGCCACGCCCTGCCTTTAAGCATTCTAGTATGAGCATTTAAATAATGTGGAAGAGACTTTAGGGAGGGGACATAAGTCTTGGGAGAAGGGCCCTTTAATTTTTTGGGAATGATGAAGAGGAGGAATAAAGAATAATGGAATGGATATGGTGTAAGGGATTTGAAAAGGGTAACGCATAATGAATTAAAAGGCTTTTCTTTTTTTTTTAATCTTAAACTCACGACATAGGGTAGTGGTGTAAGGAAAACCCAAAGGAGGGGAAAGCATATGGTTTAGAATATGGTTTTTTTTATGTCCCCGACGGGGGACATATATATATGGGTCAGTTGTATTAGTTTTCATTTTAATTTTTAAACAAACATTTGTATTTACAATGTTTATATATTTTTATTATTATTTTTTTTAAATTGTCATTTTGTCATTTGGCTATTGGCCAGAAACAGCTAACCTCACCATCTCGGGAATCCGCTTCATGCGTAGGCGGCGGGGCTCACATCAGCAGCATTAACTTGGTTTTTTTGTTGATCGTGCTTGTTATTATTATTAACATTTAACCGGCCATGCCATTATGTCGTACAGTGATTTGGTATTTATTGCGAATCGGACTAGACAAGGTGGCAGTGTAGTGCGAAGCATACACTCTTGGCAAATTTAAAACATGATCAAAGCGATTGGACAAGGCGGAAGTGTAGTGCGAAGCATACATTTATTGAACTGTCATTCAAATTCATGGTACATTTAATAACTCACCGAACCATACATTCATTCATCTTTGAAGAACCACTCTCCAATGATTATTTTAAACATGCAAACACAGAATACAGAGCTGCAAAATTCGCCATCAATGGCAACGGAGCATCAAAATTCATGGCCTACTAGTCTCATCTTAGTTTCTTTTTGCTTAATCTCAAGGTTAGAGGTGGTTCAAGGTCAAGGCACACCACAATTTCCTGTATTAATTGTGTTAGGATACTCTACTCTTGACTTGGAAACAACAATAACATCAATACATCGGTGAAGCCCAACTTCTTGCCTTACCACAGAGATTTTCCTGGTGGGATACCTACTGGATGCTTCTCTAATGGAAAGCTTACTTTAGATTTCTTGGGTATAATCTCTAAATACTCAACGTTTATATTTCTATATACATTCCAAGGATTAATAATTTTTCTCAGTCTCATTTCTATATATTTTGAGCTGCAGCTTTGACCTTGGGTATCAAAAAAACAATCCTTGCATACCTTGACCCACAACTGACGTCGGATGATTAAATCACCAGAGTCACATTCACCTTGGCCGGCTCTAGCCATGACAATGCTACTTCAAAGAGTGGAGTAAGTAAAAATCCATGGCCAGTTTAGGCGTTCATGGGAATTGTACTTACTTGGTTGGTTTCCTGTACCGAAAGTGATGGCATTTTACATGTTTTTGCATAATGTAATAAGTTATGAGCAACAAATACAATATCTGCGCGAATACCAATCATGATTATGAGGTATGGTAGGACCGCAAGAAGCTTCCAGAATTATTAGCGAGTCCCTATATTACTTTGGTACATGGTGGTGCAAAGTATAGGGCCACTGGGTGAGGTTTTGTGGTGCGGCATGAGAAATATGCAGAGAATTACAGGCTTTATTCAAGGAACCACTTTATTAAGGGACTGGAGCTTATGATGCTTCTCTTTGTCTATAACATCTATTGCTCCCCAGCAAAAGATTTTGTTTCTTACCTATTAACCACACTTTCCATGTGGTTTTTGGTGGTGTAAAGACTCCCAATTACTCCACGCCTTACTTGGAAGGTCAATTAAGTACTCGTGGTAAGTGTGGTGGCAAGACTCCCAATTGCTTCGCTCCTTACCTGGAAGGTCAATTAAGTACTCGTGGTGTGGTGGAAAGACTCCCAATTGCTCTGTGCCTTACCTGGAAGCTCAATTAAGTACTTTTGGTAACTGTGGTGGGAAGTTCTAATGGATGGTTGGGTTTCCCGTCCAACCATAACAGCGAACAGCTCAGCCGATTCAATAATAAAGTTTTGTGATGTAACAGCTAGTTAAAGGTTAATAAAATAAGGGAATGTATCGCTAAATGAAAGGCAGCTAGGTGTTTATTCCTTCCTAGCTGGTGGGTGCCCAAAAATTACTGAATCAGTATTGACAAGGCTTAGCCATAATAGTCATCATCATAGTGGCACCAAAGAAGCATCCATCTTAAAGCCCTCCATTCCTTGGACTAAATGGATAAACAATAGGGGTGTTGTTGGCGTACCTACAAACAAAAGTTGGGAATCTTGGTGGGAAGAGGAACATGAGCATCTTGGATCTACTGGATCTTATCAACGATTATTAAAGGGTCTTCTTGCAGATGGATTCTTTTTGTGCCAGTAGGGTTTGATGTATCATTTAAACATAGCAAATGGAAACAAGAGCATCATTGTAAGCAGTTCTACCGACTTCTTTTACAAATCAGTTTTTTTTTTTTTGCATTGACTTTAACAATTTTCTTTGAATGCATTTGTAAAACTAATGGATATTTTCTAGGTATATGGGCTATCATGGCTTTTTATTGTGGCTATAATGCTGGTATTGAAGGTATGTTACTTACAAATTCAGATCAAAATGCTACTCTAAATTGGTTTTGAATGACATGGCCAGAGCATGCTTCTCGAGCTATTTCCTACATCATATAAATTGTCCATTGATAAACTCATAATTTTTATGCGAAGTCCAATAGAGGGACAATAAATTTGTGTTTTCCATTTCTTACAAATGTACTGGACTATTTTGCTTGTGGTGTTAGTAGGACGAAAACATGTTAGCGCGGATTTCCAACTAACGTTCAGACTACTCAAACTCCTTTTATTCCTTGGATTTATCGCAACTGTTGGAACACTATTTTCAAGGCTTGTAGTCTTCATGCCAACAGGGCTTTACTATAGGTGATTTACTACATGTACTTAATTGAATGACCTAATTCGTAAATATATTGATTTGAATTCATCACAAGGGCTATATTATTTATGACTTCAACTACTATTTTTTTATATTATTTATATCTTTACCTACTCTTTTTTGAAAATTGCAGAAAGTACAAACATGCAGACCAGTGGTGGTTAAGATTGGTTTTTGGGATTCGGTAAGAGCTCTTGCACGTGGTTATGATTATGTAATGGGCATGTTGATTTTTACTTCTGTAGCAGTGCTTAGATGGTTCTTGATATCAAGGTGGTTTTGATATCTAACAGAAAATGCTGAAACTAAACTACCATCAATAGGCCATTCATTTGATTTAAGTGGTTAGGTAATATCTCATTACATGGAAGCATATGCCAGACCATTATATGATAAAAATCATGGTAAAATAAAAAATTATTTTATGAAAATTATTTTCTAGTTATTAATATTATAAAAAATTTACAATTTTCTCACAATCCTTACAAGTTAATGTATTGTCTAATGTTTCTTTTATTATTAAAAATCAATATGGTTGTCGATTTATTCCAGCTGCCTCATCATATATATAATTTTTTAACTTTAATAAGGTGGAATTAAAAATGGGAAACCTATGTAACCATGGAAATGTCTTAATTTGGTTTTCTTTTATTATTATTTTAAAATGACATGTAGATTTGCTTAATTTTTTTTAATTATTGTGTTAGAATGACATTTTATTATTATTAAGTAAAACTTTGATTATTAAACTTTACATATTTCCATTATTTTAAAATAACAAACTTAAAAATAAATAGATCGGAGCATAATATAAAATATTTGGAAAAAAACTATCATAACCCTGAACTAATGTTCTCCCTTATGAAATCGGAATCCAAAACTCCTCGAGTATTGTGAAACCAAAGCTGATTTTCGTTCCCCAAAAGCCTTATTCCAGTGAATTTTGAGAATAGTTTATCTCTCAAATACATTTGTTGTACCAGAAATAGTCCAATCACATGAAGAGATTTGTAGCGCATCACATCCAGGCAAATTTGGTGGTTTGTGTTAAAAAATACTTGGATATGTGAAATGTTACAATCATGAAATAGGGTTCACAGTTTTTATATATCAGATAGGATTTATATATATTAGGTGAAATTGGTTGATAGAAGTTATAAATTTGAGCAGTAGTGGCTGGCCGTTAATGGCTTTCTGTATTTTGGTTTTTTTTATGTCTGTTTGTGACAAGAGGAAGAGGAAAAGTAGGATACGTAAGAGGAGTGACTTGTTGTATTTGGAGTTGTTAGAATGACATTTTATTATTAATTTAAAATGATATGTGGTTTTTAAATTGACAAAAAAAGTTTATTGTTTATACTTTAGATAAATTTACTTTTATCTCAAAGTTAAGAGATTTATATTTTAAATTTAATAAATTCATAATAATTTACTGATTAGATTACAAAAATTATTGTTAGCAATATTTATATGAATTAGACACGCTTTATCCATTCACATATTTATATTTCAAATTTAATAATTCATAATAAATCACACAATTTATTGTTAGCAACTATATATGGATTACACACTTTATCCATGCACATAAGATCTATGTGTATTCGGGATATGATCATCTACACATAACTCGTGCATAGCTACAGCTAGAAAAGTTTGTTAACATTTTTCATATATTGTTAACTGATCATATGAATTAGACACACTTTATCCATTCACATATTTATATTTTAAGTTTAATAAATTCATAATAAATCACAAAATTTATTGTTAGCAATGATATATGGATTACACACACTTTATCCATGCACATAAGATTTATGTGTATTCGGGATATGATCATCTACACATAAGTCATGCATAACTCACAACCAGAAAAGTTTGTTAACATTTTTCATATATTGTTAAGTGATCATATGAATTAGACACACTTTAACCATTCACATATCTATATTTTAAATTTAATAAATTCATAATAAATCACAAAATTTATTGTTAGCAATGATATATGGACTACACACACTTTATCCATGCACATAATATTTATGTGTATTCTGGAAATGATCATACACATAACTCATGCATAACTGATAACCAAAAAAGTTTGTTAACATTTTTCATATATTGTTAAGTCCTTAAACATAGAGATTGCATGGTATTTATATGTTAAGTCCTTAAACTTAGAGATTGCATGGCATTTAAATTATCTTCTTTGGCTTAGCATTTATCATATATTGTTAGATCCTTAAACTTAGAGATTGCATGGCATTCAAATTATTTAAATTAACATTTTGGCTTAACATTTATCGTATATTGTTAGGTCCTTAAACTTAGAGATTGCACGACATTTAAATTATCTTCTTTGACTTAAGGATTTAGGTGAATTAGCCAAAGCATTTAGGTGAATTTGAAGTATTTGATAGTTTTTTTTGTGTTACATTGAGTAATGCCTCCAACTTTACTAAAAGGTGATTTCTCTAACACAAAAGATATAAAAAGGAAAACCTAGAAGAAAAACATCCATGCAAAAGAATAGGTATTATCCATTTAAAAGGGTATGCTTCAATGATGTTGTGAGACAATTGCTAGTGGCCTTATTCATAAGGGATATTTTCTTTGTTAATAGCGTGGTCCAAAAGGCTCTTTTCTTTACTAATAGCTTCTTATCATTTCATCTTATATCAACACCTATAAGTAACGT
Organism: Pseudotsuga menziesii; assembly: GCA_001517045.1. NCBI lineage: Eukaryota > Viridiplantae > Streptophyta > Pinopsida > Pinales > Pinaceae > Pseudotsuga > Pseudotsuga menziesii. Next base: position 66,279 of record LPNX010335086.1, on the reverse strand, counting down.
CGGGGACATTGACACCTTATGGGGTCTTGTTTAATAATATGTTTTGTTTTTTTAAAGGTGACGAGAATGGGAAGGGAAAAGGAATTTTAAACTCATGACATAGGGTAGTGGTGTAAGCAAAACTCAAAGGAGGGGAAAGCATATGGTTTAGAATATTGTTTTTTTATATGTTTTGAATTTTTAAAAGGTGACGAGAATGAGAAAGGAAAAGGAATTTTAGGAAATTTTCCATTTTTTAATAGGTAAATAAAAAGGTGAATAATAAAGAAATGAATCTGAGACAAAAAGGATAAATGAATATTAGGGGGTAAATGGATAAATGAATATTAGGGGGTAATCAGTAAATCTAATATTCATTTAAATCTAATCAGTAATTTACTGATTAGGAAATTGGAGTAAAGTTAGGTAAATTAAGAGGTTTTAGGAAATTAATATTTTTATTAGTTTTGTAAGGTGGATAATGAAAGGGTGGAATTTAATGTCAAAAGGGTAATATTTTTTTTTAATTTAAGGATATTGGCACTTTCAAACAAAGGGACACCTAGTGGTTATTTTGTGAATCGACTCGACAATGACATGGTGACATTAAAACAAGGCATGGTAAAATTGTTGAAGAGGTCATATGACAATGAAATGGGTGAGGCGAGGCGTATATATAACAAACACATTGCCTTGGGAATGACATAGTACATGAAATGATCTTGCAAAAATTTTAATTGGTTCACCTTTGGCATCATGTTCCGACACTTTGGAACATGTTGATATTGAGCATCAACAAATAGGCTCATTTGTTAGTTGGTGCATAGTAACTATTCCCTCTAGATAGTTAGAAGAATAATATTATAATACTAAAGGGTACTGGACATAACAATACTTATGAGACAATATAAATACACATGTGTGTCATTGTATGGAGTAAGTTGGATGTGAGTATTCCATTGTAACAATCATGGCTTGTGCAATGATTCCATCCATTAGGAATTATTGATGGTGTCACCCTACCTTAAGATTTTTCTCTACGTATTGTGTTTATTCTCTCACTATCTTTTATGTGGGTTTATTAATTATTATTGAGTGGTTGTATCGTTAGATCTATTAAAGCACATAACAATGAGCATTAGGGAAATTTTGAGAAAAAATGTTGGGCCTGGAACAAAAAAAATGTACTATCAAAATCATCTTTACATGAACCAATCAAATTTTAAAGAATGACTTCATCCTTTATGGTTGAGGTGACATTACTTGAGTTAAAGTTGCTAACTTGTCAAATTCTATATGGTGGATAAAAATACATAATTGACCATATTCATATTGGAAAAAATACTCATAAATTACTTTTAAATATAATATTTATGTACAAAGTACTTTCACTTTTGAATATAAGAATATATTAGTATTCAAAAGCCAAACATAAATTCAAAAAATGAATCTTTATGTAGTACTTTTGGATAGTAGTCTATACTTTTAGATAGTAGTATGTTGATTCTACATTTTGCACTTTTTGGTCAGTTTTGGACAGAATCATATAATTATTTTTGGAAAAATCCAAATTTGAAAGTGTTAAATTGTGTTTTTGAATCCATATAAAGATTCAACACCCTCAAATACCCCATGGCACCCATATTATGCAATTTTCATAAATAATATATGTGATTCTATTTTTTTTATAAATATCCAACTGGACTCTAAACAAAACAAGACAAAAAATACATTAAGAAAAAAGTTGAAAACGTAAAATATTTAAACTGCACCCTTATAGATATGTTGCAATAAATAATTATAATATATGGGTGAGTGCACAAAGTTGAGGGTCTCTTTTGGCGCGTTAGATGCAATAGAAAACTGAAAAAATAGACATCCATCAACTTGCATGGATATTTTGAGACACTTACACAATGAATCTTGCGATGAGTAAAACACAAGAAATGTAGGAAATTGAATGGCCTTTCCAAATAAATAATTTTTTTCTATTGAAAATGTTGTTAACTTTCTAAAGTTATATATTTGTTAACAAGCACTTTTTATTTTGGGGACAAATTATAAGGTATATGTTTTTGTGGGTGCAACGTCTGAGTGACTAAATGATGAAATAAACTTACGAAAACTGGTATACATATAGTGTGCAACTATTTTTCCAATAATAAAAATAATCTTTTTAAATTTTATTTTAATTATCTAAGATATCAAACCTCGAAAATGATACATCAATTGTGGATGCAACGTTTGAATGTCTTAATGCAATTATTTGGAAATGGGTTTTTTATAGCATGTAGAGGTCGGTGTTCTTTAGTGCACCATACAATTTTTTTAAATGGTTGAGAAACGAAAGAGATATGGACGAAACACTAACAATGTGTTTTTTGAGTTGAGGAGTGATGAAAGAAGATAAATAAGAAAAAAATAGAAATAATTATGTATTCTTGTTAAAATTTACATATTTGAAATCTACAAAAAAAACCATATCTGTTTCTAAAATCTCATAAAAAATGGAGGTGTGCAGCATAATCAGACGAATAGCTAAACATGAGCATATTGAAAATTTGGATATCATGTTGAATTAGCCATGGTTTATCATACTCCAAGGCATAGGCATGTTGAATCCGAAGCAAAGTCTGAAGTAGACACATAGGAATAAGAACACCATGCAAGCATGGGTGGAGGCTCGGCCTTATCATTTGGAGGGAATACATTTTTTAATTTGAACAAACTGCGTGCCCATTTTAATGAACAATAATGCGTGTGCGTTGATAAAAATGAGAGCACGATTTTATGAATCACAACGTGCACGCGTTATAAACTACTACAATGAATTTGGTTTTGTAATTTATATCAATACTAAAATTATTTTATGTCCCCCCCACTCCCCTCTTCCCCCTAACTCTTACTAACCCCCCTCCTCCTGTCCCTACCTTTAACCCCCCCTTCTCTCTCCCTAACACCCCACCTCCCCATTCATTCTTGCTCTCTCTCAGGCGCCTATGTTCCC
>LPNX010335086.1:14442-62521 GCA_001517045.1 Pseudotsuga menziesii | reverse complement strand
TCTGTCTCTCTCTCTCTCTCTCCACACACACACACACACACACACACACATCCCCCTCCCCCTCTCTCGACCTCTAACCCCCCTTCCTCCTCCTCTCTATCTCCCCACCTACTAACACATTGTCTCACTCTCTTTCCCGCTTTCTCCACTTACCCACAATCTCTTAAAACCCCCATTGGTATATATCTCTAACTCCTTAACAATCCCTCTCCATGTCTACCTTTAACACCTTACCACCCCCCTCCCCCAGACCTTTAAATGGTATAAGCACAAAAGAATTATATAGTTCTAAATCACATTCCCATTTCTGTTAATCAAATCGTGTGCTCGTTTTTATTAATAAAATCATGCATGTGTTTAATTCAATCAAAACGAGTGCACGTTGTTGTTAATAAAAACCATACTCATTATTATCACATATGCTCCTAGACACCCCCACATTAATCTAACCCCCCCCCCCACTCCTAAACTCTTAGTCACCCCATACACATCCCTATGTCTCCCATCTAACACACACACACATACATCCATATGTCTCCCCTCTGACATACACACACACACACACATCCCTATGTCTGCCCTTACCACTAGCACCCCCTAACCTATCTCTCTGCCACACACACACACACATCCCTATGTCTGCCCTTACCACTAGCACCCCCTAACCTATCTCTCTGCCACACACACACACACATCCCTATGTCTGCCCTTACCACTAGCACCCCCTAACCTATCTCTCTGCCACACACACACACACATCCCTATGTCTGCCCTTACCACTAGCACCCCCTAACCTATCTCTCTGCCACACACACACACACATCCCTATGTCTGCCCTTACCACTAGCACCCCCTAACCTATCTCTCTGCCACACACACACACACATCCCTATGTCTGCCCTTACCACTAGCACCCCCTAACCTATCTCTCTGCCACACACACACACACATCCCTATGTCTGCCCTTACCACTAGCACCCCCTAACCTATCTCTCTGCCACACACACACACACATCCCTATGTCTGCCCTTACCACTAGCACCCCCTAACCTATCTCTCTGCCACACACACACACACATCCCTATGTCTGCCCTTACCACTAGCACCCCCTAACCTATCTCTCTGCCACACACACACACACATCCCTATGTCTGCCCTTACCACTAGCACCCCCTAACCTATCTCTCTGCCACACACACACACACATCCCTATGTCTGCCCTTACCACTAGCACCCCCTAACCTATCTCTCTGCCACACACACACACACATCCCTATGTCTGCCCTTACCACTAGCACCCCCTAACCTATCTCTCTGCCACACACACACACACATCCCTATGTCTGCCCTTACCACTAGCACCCCCTAACCTATCTCTCTGCCACACACACACACACATCCCTATGTCTGCCCTTACCACTAGCACCCCCTAACCTATCTCTCTGCCACACACACACACACATCCCTATGTCTGCCCTTACCACTAGCACCCCCTAACCTATCTCTCTGCCACACACACACACACATCCCTATGTCTGCCCTTACCACTAGCACCCCCTAACCTATCTCTCTGCCACACACACACACACATCCCTATGTCTGCCCTTACCACTAGCACCCCCTAACCTATCTCTCTGCCACACACACACACACATCCCTATGTCTGCCCTTACCACTAGCACCCCCTAACCTATCTCTCTGCCACACACACACACACATCCCTATGTCTGCCCTTACCACTAGCACCCCCTAACCTATCTCTCTGCCACACACACACACACATCCCTATGTCTGCCCTTACCACTAGCACCCCCTAACCTATCTCTCTGACACACACACACACACATCCCTATGTCTCCCCTTACCACTAGCACCCCCTACCCTATCTCTCTGGCACACACACAAATCCCTATGTCAGACCTTACCACTAGCACCCCCTACCCTATCTATCTGGCACACACACACAAATCCCTATGTCAGGCCTTACCACTAGAAACCCCTAACCTAACTTTTTGACACACACACACATTCGTATGTCTCCCATTACCACTAACACCCCCTAACCTATCTCTCTCTCACACACACACATATCCCCACGTATCCCCTTATTACTAACACCCCTTAACATGTCTTTTTCTCACACACACATACCTAGAGTTGTAAAACAATATAGTTAGGTTGAAGAAAGGGGGGTTTTTAAGGCGTAAAGACTAAGGGAGTGCTTGTTAATTCCCCCTAAACCTTGAATGATCCCTTAGTCGTGCAACTACCTTCTTAAATGCTCCAAAATTCTATTAGAGTAAAACGCGCACTCGTTTTATGTGTCCAAAATGCACCCTTGTTTTAGTTAACAATAACATGTGCGCATTTATTTTCAGTATAAACAATAGAAGTCGTTATCCGAGAAACACTCTAACACATTTTCATAGGTTTGACAGTTCGCGTGCAAATTCAGGTTACAGACAATGCGTGAACATTATCTTCTTCACCATATTTTCACACAAAATTGTTTTGTGAATCAAGCATCTCCACCACAAGTTTCTAAGTATTTCTTGGAGTGTGATATACATTGAGGAGCAAGAAATAAAGAATGAATTGAGCAAGAAAGAATCCATTAATTGCGTAAGGAGCCACATAGAGCATATCCACCATTGTTTTTCTTGCAATTGAGGAGCTAGAAAAGGAAACATTAACTTGGTCATTATGGTGGAGTATGTAGACACAATTGAGAAAGAAAGAAAGAAAGCTTGGAGAATTTCCCATTGAGGAGCACCATAGAGCATCTCTACCATTGTTTTTCTTGCAATTGAGGAGCTAGAAAAGGGAATGTATTCTTCCCAATCTTCTCCCTAGCTTGAGTATATAGACACAATTGCGCAAGAAAGAAACCAATCTTGGGGAATTTCCCATTGAGGAGCACCATAGAGCATCTCTACCATTGTTTTTCTTGGAATTGAGGAGCTAGCAAAAGCAGCATCCTTCCCAATCTTCCCCCTATCTTGAGTATCTAGACACAATTGAGCAAGAAATAAACCAAGCTTGGGTAGTTTCCCATTGAAGAGTACCATTGAGGAGCTAGCAAAGGAAACCATATATATGAATGATCATTGTGGTCATGGGAAACTCAGGCAATCGAGCAATAAAATCAACAAGGAAGCGGATACCCAATGAAATCCTTGAATAAATTAGAGAGAAGAAAAGAAATGACATGACCAATTGAAGATGCTCTGTGGACACTCAACCAATTTCGGTTGTTGAGGATGCCACAGTTCTTCCTACCAATCCACATCAAGAAAGACAAAAGCATTCGCTCGAGGGGCCTTTGGTCACCATATCCGTAGAAGAACGAGCATTGCATGGCACTAATCGAGGAGTAAAACGTAGGTGCACATCAAGGCCACCTAAAACCTTTGTAGATTTAATTGAATGTGGGTATACAAGTGACAAAGTTAGAGAGACACTGAATGCCAAACGTGTGCTTGAAGAAGACAATGTTGTTCATACCACCCAAGAGGATTTCCAATTGCCACCGTCTGACCGTCAGGAAGTCACGGAAGGACATGAAGCTCGTTTTGAAACACCAGACCGACCGGGTGATATGGTACAGGGTGTAGTTCCAACCTCCCTACCGCCATTAGCAACTTCACGCCAAAGAACTCCAAAACATATACATATCGATGAAAGTCTCATTGGTTCGCTTGAAGGTACATTGTCTAAACGTAGTATTGCATATCAAGCTCAACATATGCTTGTCAGCTATTTTGATTCTAAATGTGGTGGAGATCAATGTAGATTATTTATATCACTGTTAAAATCTAGTTCTATGACTGTTGTTAGGAAAAACTTAAGGATAAAGATGATAAATAGTTATGAACCAAGTACTTATGTTGTCAGAAGTTTGGTAGATGCATTTAGTAATATTGGAAAGAAATCTCATTCAAAGGATCACAATGTAGCTCGTCGTGTGTTGTCACAATCAATCGTGGACAAAAGCACTAGGGCCCTTTGCCTTCTTAAGCCTACATCCAAACTTGTAGGATTGGATATCAAAGCACTCTGTAGGTATTGTTCTAGAAGAGAACAGCTTGACTCAAGTGAAACAGATCTCTGGTCCTTCGTTGACAGGTTGTCACGCTTCGATATGAAGCTCATTGATGCGGTAAAGGGACTGGTGCATGAGTTTTGGCATGACAATAGTAGACTTCATCCAACCAGAAAGATGTACTGAAATTGAGAAGGGGTTCAAGGAATCATGAACCCCACATTAAACATTTTCTTGACATGACACAAACAGAATTATATGAGAGATTTAGGCATGAACATAATGAACTTAACTTGGGCCAAAGATCCTCCGAGAAATGCAAACCATGGTATGTTAAAATAAACACAACTCGTAACACATGTTGTTGTTGATATCACATTGAGTACGCTTATTATTATGACACGTATATACATATATTGTGTGTTTTGCATAACACTCTTGTGCAGGAATGCTCAACTACATTGCCACCGACATCATCTAGAGAGTTTATCCATAGAATCTTGTGTAGAAGAATCGAAGGTTGCACATTTTATCATAGGCCTTACGTAGATGTGGGTGTGGTGGAATGGAATTTTTTGGACAAATGTATACATGTCACCAATGAGCATGAAATTGGGAGACATGAAGTGAACTTGCAGTCATTCAAATATGTCACATATGATATCGGTGGAGGGAATGAAAGAAAAATAATACAATTGGTCACCTCTTAGGTTAGTAACGAGTTCCTAAATAGTATTTTTTCCTTCATCTATTTCTACTACATATATGTAAAAACCTATTGATCTGTACATCTTTATTGTTGATCTACTAGGTACTGGTATGCAACTTCATGGAGGAATTATTTGAAAAGACACAACAGTAAGTAAAGCATGTACATGTGGCTCGTTGGCAAGATGAGCAGTTTAGAGCATGCAGGGATACATTTCCTATTGGAACTATATTATTAGTGGTTGATTTTGTGGAAAACTACAATCTTCAACCACAGAATGAGATTCAGAGTCAATATTATCACTCAGACCGGGTCATCATAATGGTCCATATCCATGGGGCAGATAGTACTGAAGAGAACAGGGTTATATTGAAGGAGTATCACTTTTACATAAGACATGACAGGTGGTATGACTTGGCTTTTGTACAACACAACTTTCAATTTCTCTACAAACACTTGGAGGATAACAATATACAGATGGAACAACATTGGATTTGGTCATGAGTTTTTCTTGCCTTATTGAGCCTTATGCCGGCTTCCCTAACTTTGATTATCAACCATATAGCATAGCTTGTCTCATGTCTAGCCAAGCAAGGCCTTTTTATATATCATTTTCAGCTTGATTCCCATTTTTTTACCAGGAGGGGACTTTCCCCTGAGTGTCGTTCTCCTGCACATGTTTCCTTGCATTGAGCATAGGTATGTTCCGCTGTTGGGAACTACTTTGTTTGCCCCTTGACATTTGTCTCCTCCTAGATTTGTAACTATAAAGCACTTTTATTCTTTTTCAAGATTTTCAAAATATCTGAAAAAGTCCACAAAAAAATGAAAAAACTAAAAATCCAGACAGGAAAAGATGTTATCTTTGGCAGCAATCGAGTCGGGTCGCCTTCAAACAAAGCACTGTATATCACATCTGTTGGTTGGGTTAATAGTTTGACTTTAGGAGCTATACTCATTTCTCTGAGTTTATCTCCACCGAATGGTTAAGCTTCCAGTCCCTATGGAGCCTCTGTTGATGCCTCCTGTGTCGCAAAGATGCCCCAATTTTGTATATCGAGTCTATGATGTCTACATTCAGTCACCATTCTCCTTTATGCTCTTGTTCGAAGGAAGTTGAATCCTGAGTCAGCCATTCTTCAGTGGACTTGACTTTGCATGTCAGCCATTCCCGGTACTATTACTGGTTCGTGCACATCTTGTTCGAGTCCTTCCACATTATACAGCATTGTTGAGTACCTCTTGTTGGTTGATGGGGGATTCCTTAATTCTTTCCTTCCAGCGAATTCCATCCCATCGACTTCAGATCATTTATTATGGGATAGGAGTCTGGATTCATTTGAGTTCCTTGAGACTTACAGTCATTAGTGGTAGGTTCTCTCGCCATCGACAGTTTTGGGAATACATCAACATCCCCTTATCGATGGATTCTTTCAAGTGTTCGACCTCAACACATTTATTCGCACTTGTTAGATTTCATTCTAGTACCTTGATTCCCATTTTCATTATCAGTGGGTGATCTCGCGTCTATTAACGGTATACATCAATGACCGATAATCAGACAATGGACTACTATGTTCGACCTCGACACCTCTATTCACATTGTAGGACATGTACTCGTAGCATTTTGTGTAGAAAACTTTCCATATTGGTGGTATTCCACATATGATACATCCTTGATCGTGCCAGTGTTCATGAGATTTCAGCTCTCGTGACTTGATTCTAGTGTATGTCAGATATCTTCAGCCATTATGGAGATCTTGATCCATTGTATATATTTAGCTTTCATGGAGATCCTGATCCTTTGTATATATTCATCATGGAGATTCTGATCTAATATGTATTGTACATGGCGATGACCACACATGTCATATTTTGTATCATGCTTATCCATGGCCATTGTACTCTTATGTATCTGAGACTGCTATATGTATTTGCAATCATATGCAGAGATTGATTATTGTACTATACTGATGGATGGTTGGTTTTTCCACATGGTTCTTCATCACTCCACTTCTGGGATGAATTTATAATGTATTTCGGTCATCATGTTACCCCTCTGACCTCACACATTAGGGGGCATATGTTACAGCTAATTTTACCACACATGGTTGATCACACTTTTATGTCCTTCCTTGTCCCTCTGCCGACTCTTTGGACCCCATGGACCATTATTGTACCTTTGATGTTTCCAAGATCATCCCTAAAAACACCTATTATTTGTTGTACGCAACTTTTAATCTCTTTCTCGCGTATATACGTGAATATTGACCTTCAACCCGTGTACATCGGGATGTGTGCATAAGTCCAAATATTTTTGGAGTTTTCCTTGATGTGGATCCTAATCACTTGTCTCTTGGCCTTCCATATGCCTCGAGATTGCTCGGATTTGACCCTTCATTACCCCTTTGGAGCGCTATATAAGGAACCCCTTGGATACATTGAAGAGGAGGAATTGAAGAGCAAGAAAACTATAGTCCATTGTTGTCGTAGATTGCTTGTACTTGAGTTTGCATCCCTTTGTCCCTTATAGCACTTTGTGCTCTTCCCAATCTTGCCTTTGTTTGTGAGCTTTCTATCAAGAGATGGAGGATTGAGGTGGTGGAGGCCCAGGTGGAGGACTCGGTTTCTCCGGTTTGCAGACATGTCAACAGAGGTTGTCACTTGTGTAATATCTGATTTTATTAATAGAAATATCTTTTCGTTTCCAATGATGTGCATTTAAATGAATATTGAATCCATGGATGTGTTTAATTACTTATGCATTATTGATGGTATATGCTAGAGTAGGCCTAACACTATATTATATAGCATGCTTGCTTTGTTTACTGTTGTTGAGAGTGAATTTCTAAAGCAAGCAGGATTGGAAAAATCTCAACGGGGATCTACTTCAAGCATCCATAATAAGGTATGATTCGAGATCCTTTAGTGTTAGATATTTATTTCTCTTTCATATTGGGAATGTATTGATTTCTGCTGTTTCTCTGTTTGTTGTGGTACACCGCAAGCCATGGGAATTTTTCTCCGTAACATTTCCAAATCAACTGCAAGAAACAATTAATACAATATATATAGCAGGTTATGCTCATCTAACTTGATTTTTACATTAAATTAAAAATTCAACAATTAAAAAGGCCCTCGATAAAATTCATTAGGCGAAGTGTAAAATTTTCAGGATCCTAGGGAAATACCCTCTCCCTTTCTCACAGCACAAAGATTAAAAGAAATGGACAACTCCCAAAAAAAAATATCATTCACACACACATGATATCTAGCCCCCAAAAAGGAGCCCCATTCCCTTTAAATAGCCGCCCTCCAATTTGATACTATTAACATTAATAATTAAAACAAACACTTAGTACTCCATCCACCACAAGGATGCTCACCCAAAGTTATAATGATAATTGATAATTAATAAAATTTACTAGAATAACACATCAATCAACTAGAGAAGTTAGGAGAATAGTGGCACCACTTGGACTCACATGCACATGCATGCACCAATAATTCATAAAACAATAATAATAAAATAAATAAATATAATGCATGCATGAAATACCAATGAAATATTAGGAACGAGTGTCCCACTCTCTAAAGATAGACTAGGAGGGGGGGTTAATTAACCTTTTCACCACCAAGTGGAATAAGGGCCTTAATGCCACTAAACAATTTATTAATAAATAACAATAATAATTTTTCATCTAAAGAGTATTAGGTAATACTCATAGATATTATTTTATTTTTAGAAAATATAACATATACTTCATTTAGTTTTTGTATATCAATCATTTACTTATCTCTAGGATAAGATAATAACTCACCTTTATCAAACAATCTACATAGATTAATAATTCAACTAGTTGAATTCTCAGCTAGTGAGTGGGATGATGGCATCCAATTATTATCATTGTTTTTATTGCAGGTCCTAAAGTTCATTCAAGCTTATTTGAGATCCAGAAAAAGGATTTGATGAGACTCCATTTTGAATTCTACAGTTCTCCTCCTTTCTCCTACTTTCACCAATTCTATGTAAAATGTCTATTCTTTGATGTATATGAGAGGCCTATGGGATCCCATTCGAAGTATATGTAATTTTATGAATATTTTTTATCAGTTCTGAAATCAATAAAGTGTAGAAGTCTGATATTCCTTCCATCTTTCCCATGCCTCTCTAGAATTGCACATAATTTCACTAGTTTTACTTATTATGTCAATATGTCAACTTATACTTGATGGATTTTTATTATTTTAGTTCTTAAAGTTAGCTAATACTTTTATGAACACTCTTCATTCTTTTTTTTCAAATTTGATGGTCCCTTGGGTTGTTTGTGATGCCTTGGATTGGAACTAGTTGTGTACTCCTTGTTGACATTATTGCTTGTTAGACGCCAAACTCTTTCCAAATTATTCCTAAACCTACATATTTGAACCAAAACTGATATATGACAGTAAATTGGATTTCTCCAAGCCTTCCCAAGTCAAAATCCCTCACCCTTGGTTCTCAGGAAGTGCCAAGCGGAAGATCTAGTTTGCATATGTTGGGGTTCCCAATTGCGTTGGAGTAGAATTCAACATAGTTTATGTTCGAAACATAACTTGTCCCAATACATTGTGCAAAGGATCCTTGTGCTAGAACATCGCTCCCACCTTTCATAATTTTGGGTTTTTCCTCTTGATCATCTCATGTTAAAGTGACTAATTTGACTCTTTATTTTCCTTGTTTTGTTTAAATCTTTCGAAAAGGTGAATTAATGTACAATCAGATCTGATTGGTACATTACAATGGTATCAAAGCTTGTTTAGGCTATTGTTAATGGTATTATACCTGCAGGTTAACCTTTGTACCAAGTTTTGGGAGGTCTGGGCATTTGTTAGTGTTGTCACAAGTCTTGTCAAAACTAGTCAATGTCTTCCTTCAATTTTATGCCTAGTGTATCTTAATTGGAGAAAAGTACATTGCATCGTTTTTCTTTTATAACACCTTTTGAATCAACCAAAATAGGTCTTCCAGTCAAAATTTATGCAAATTTCAAGTTAACGTAACTTTAAAAACCCTGGTTTGTAGATTTAGTCTTGCTAGCTAACTTTTCTATTGAAGTATATTTGAATTTTCAACTCATTTGAGTTTGAACATTGTTGAGATAGTCACTTCGTAAGTAGAAAATTGTCAATGGATGAAAGGAATTACATGATGATTGACAAAGAATTGTTGGCAATGATATTCATGCCATAGAAATTTTGATATTCTTATTGGGAGGCCAATTTAAATTCTACATTGCCATATTTAGCCCTGCAGCATTCAGTGAACAACACATTGCTAGAGTGTTGCATGTGCATATAGTTGTTGTTGTTTCAATAAGTCAACTTTGAATTCATCATGAAGTGCACGAAGCACATTGTTTGGTTGAATTATGTGTCGCACATAGTATCATGGGATTTAGGTGAGGACTTGTTATAAATCGAAGCTATTCTAGACCACCTCTAAAATATTTGATGTTCTTAACATTAGGCTAGGTGCCATAAGGGTATATCATATCCCAGAAAAATAACTTGTCATAACAACAATTGAGTATACAATAATTATAGGATAATTTTACAATTGGGTGTACATAGAATTATTAGGCATTGTGTCTTGGATCAATGATGTATAGATACTTTATATGATTATCTAAATGGGATTGTAGGAGTTTGTAACAATGGACAAAGGAAAGAATGATAGATCTTGTATATAATACTATGGTATCCCACAATTTTCCAATATGCGAAGGGGTGTGCTAGGAGTTCTGATGTTTACTAGAGGCCAAGGTGAAAATTGTACTATGATGAGGTTTTGTTGCACCTAGAAATTGCACTAGAATCCTTTGAGAAATGAGAAGTGGTTTTCATTGCACCCACTACTTAAGATGTACCTTTTTATGTAGTAAAATTCATCTTAATAATGTATTTTAATTACATGAAATGGAAGATAACATAAAATGTTACATGACAACTACTTCAGTTCTAAATATACAATGTCAGAAACACCTATGACTAAAGTATCAAAATCATATTGTTATATACAATTAGTGAATAGAAAGTAAAAACGAAAAGTTATGTACAAGTTATTAAACAAAAATTGATAAAATATTTATAGTTTGTTTATACATGGAATACAGTTTTACAGAATGTAAAAAAAAACATAAAATGGCAGCATAGCTTAAATAAAAAAATGGAGAATGACGTTGATATTCCCAAAATTAGATTTTATTAAAAGAGTGGGATTCAACAGTAATCAATAAAATAAGTTGCGCCCGGTTCAAACCTCGAGAAAGGGATACCCCATGACCTTGCACAATTCTCAACAACTCAAGTTCATCTCAATGAAATTGAGACAACAGGAAGAGTCCCTACTCAAATTGTCATGTAGTAACCTGCATTCATGAAAACATCAATAGGAAAAATATAGAAGGGAAAACAAAATGCATGAAGGAAAACAGAATGCACCTCCGACGAAAGGACACTCGAACATCACCCTAATGGATGGAGTTGGACTATAGCCTTACCTGCAATAGCCACCTATTAGGATCATGGACGACTGAGTATGGAGAGAAAAAATGCAGAAGTTAAAGATAGCAGTATTCTCCTCTTACCTTTGGTGGTGCGAGATGATGTCTAGTTTGGTATCTTCGTCAAGCTTTTAAACGCTATTGGAGGGTATACAAAGCATGTGAAAGAAGACCAAGAGTTTCAATAACTACTAGGAGGTCAATGGTTGTTGCATCTTTTGGCATTTTGTGTTTTCATGTTCATCCAAATGAGGGTGAGTTGCAAGTAACTTATATTCTCCCTCATGTGAAATGAAACACTTTGTTTCTTTAGGTACGAATGAGGAAAGAGAGCCAACATGGGAATTAAAAGCTCATTGATATGTGCAACTGGGTACTTCATATTTTTCGCAGGATTCAGACCATTACTATTCATACTTGCAGTCCCTTGACATAGATCATATTGTAGTTGTTTCACAACTTCAACATGGCTTCCCAAACACTTTGAATTTGATTGCATATAAATGCTTATATATGTCAAGGGTCTAGTTTTATTATATGTATTTCTATGACCCAACCCAGAAAAAATACATTAAAAGAAAACTGACATATTACCATGGTAGACTCCGTCGAGCCTTTTCCTAGACTTTAATCACTATTTTGGAGACAAAGTGAGACTTCGACCTTGATTCCATTATTAACATTTCTACGACCATGAATCATTCTAGTCGTAAGGTGGAGCTTGTCCTTGCACTGTGTAATATGGTAGCACTTCTTTACAACATTCGAATTGATCTCTTCCAGAACAAATGGCTTTTATTGTGATTTATCATACAAATATGGCTCGAACCTCATCTTTGATTTTTCACATTACTTAACAATACGGGCAAGAATAGATCCCGACTATCGAGGCATCCTCCTCTGTGAATTCCTTTCAAACCTTACCTAGATGAATTTGAGATGATAACCCTTTCCATTTTCAAGGATTTTTGTTTATATTCTTGGCCCACTGCATTTTTTCTTTGGCATTTTTCTTACTCTATGTTCAGAGTTGTGTCATGGAGAAGGTATGCGTTTATCATCATTGGCACACTATCTGCTTATATTCAACAATTGGGTTGTTTTATTTTCCTAGTCATTGTTGTTGGAAATATTAATTACTCGTTGATCCAAATAGAACATCACTCGACTTTGTCAGAGTCTGTAGCAGGTCAGTTTATGTCAAACAGTCCGACAGGATGAAGAGCTCATGTCTCTCGTATATAAGCCACCCAATTTTAATTGTTGAATATAACTTTCTTGGTAGATAGTTATTACAGTCTTTAATGTTAACTTAGCAGCTTCAGAGAGAAGAATATTTAGTCGGTAGAAGTTTCCTATATGAAGAAGATTGTAAATATGTAATACACATAGATAGAGAAGACATAACAGACAAAGAGAAGAAGAGAAGTGCGGAGAAGAAGAAGAAAAACTCTGTGAAGAGTTTGAAGCTCAAGCTTCTTTGTTTTGTGAAAGTGATTGAGATCCGAAGCTCTATGAAAGGTGAAACATCCTTGAAATTTCTAAGTTTGTATTTACGTCTATAAGCTATTTGTTATGTCGTAACAAGAAATATAAATCCATAATTTTATGGTTTGATGCAATTTTTATTTAGCTGCATATCTTCTCCATATTTACCAGAGTGAATGTTGTTTACATTTACTGTAAGTGATAGACACAAAGAATCCATATTCATTTCACTGCATAAGAGTTTTTTTCTAATCCGTAGAAGGGTTCGACACAAGTTTTATTTAATATTTGAGTTATATGATATTGTGAGTGAGTTGCAATATAGTTGTGTCACAGTTAATCCCAAGTAACTGCTGGTGAAAAGTGTTTTTCATATTCCTAATTTTTTAGTCTAGGAAATATAAAGTTGTTTTGTCAAAGTGAAAGATTGGCTGCACATGAGTTGGTCACAACCTAATTCATGTCGCAGTAATTCCGTCGAAGGTATTTTGAGTCGCAAGACTATTCTGCAAAAGTGAAAAAGGGAAAACAAAAAGGTTGTGTTGTGTGGTAACTCAAGTTAATTGTCGCGTTTTCTTTTTTCCCCGAGATCTGGTATCATAGCAAGTTTAGGAAATAAATATTTTCTTAAAAGGGAAAAAAATAATTTTCTAAGGAAAGTTAATAAATTAAAAAATGCCTTCTACTTCCGGTTCAAATATGTCGAGTTTGCAAACGCCAATTTTTAGAGGAAAGTATTATGAATATTGGTCTCTAACAATGAAGGCTTTGTTTAGAGGTCAAGATGTTTGGGATATTGTCTAGAATGGGTATGTAGAACCAGTAGATCAAGTGGCATATAATAATCTCTCACAAGATGAGAAAGATGTCCTGAGGGTACAGAGGAAGAAAGATGGAAAAGCTATGTTCTACATACACCAAGCCATGCATGAAAGCATACTCCCAAGAGTAGCAGCATTAATTACCACAAAGAAAGCATGTGACACATTGGTGACAACCTATCAAGATTTGGACAAGGTAAAGTCTTCCAAATTGCAGATTCTAAGAAGAGATTTTGAATCTTTGTCCATGAAAGAAACAGAGTCAATGGACTCATTTTATACCAGAGTTGTTGGTTTGATAAATCAACTGAAATCTCATGGAGAAACCATAATAGACCAAAGAGTGGTTGAAAAAATTCTTAGAAGTCTTCCCCCAAGATTTGAATCCTTGGTTGTGACCGTGGAAGAAAACAAAGACATGACTGTGTTTACCATTTGATGAGTTGCAACCTTCACTCATCAATCACAAACACAGAATTAGTAGAACAAACACATCATTGGAAGGTGCATCTGTATCACATTCATCTATAAGTCGTGCTAGAGGTAGGGGGAGAAATAATTCTAGAGCCATGGGAAGAAACTTCTCAAGATGAGGACGCAACAGCAGTCCTGCAGATGTCGTTGGTAGAGGAAAAAATCAAAACCCAAGTCATCCAAGTGGTCACATGTTTGATAAATAAAAAATCCAATGTCATTATTGTAACAAATTTGGTCATTATGCATATGAATGCAGGAAGAAGCAGTATGACCAAGGAAAGCAAATCCAGAACCAGTTGACGAACACCAACACTTCATTGAGCGCAATGTTAATGGCATGCACATCCCCAATTGAATGCAATACCATCCAAGAAAGTTCATGTGACATATGGCATTTAGATTCAGTCTACAACAATCATATGAAAGGTAATTTAAATTTGTTTTCCATACTAGATAATTCAGTTCAAACTGATGTTACACTTGGAAATAATGTCCAAGTCACTGTTTTGGGAAAAGGTATTGTTGGCATTCTAACCAGACAGGGGGAGCATAAGTATATGCTTGATGTTTATCATGTGGAAGGTCTCAAACACAATTTGTAAGTATTGGACAGCTGATACAGAAAGGATACATAGTCTACATGGAGGACAATCACTATGTGATTAAAGACATGCACCCAAACAACCAGCTGATAGAAAAAGTGCCAATGACAAGCAATCACTTGTTTCCATTAAGGATAGTTCCATAAAATACAAGAGATACATTCAAGGCAGAAAGTAAAGAAGAAGTTGTGCATTGCGACAAGAAATAAAATGACAGTGCTGAAATTCAAGTTGCATTTCAAACAAAAGTTCAGGATGATTCCTAGTTGTGGAATTTCAAACTTGGACATCTGAATTTTGGAGGGCTGAAGCTACTGCACACAAAGAACATGGTAAAATAATTTCCATTGATTGACAAACCAGAAAAAGTTTGTAAAGGCTGCATTTTTGGAAAGCATCATAGAGGGACATTTCCAGTTGGAAAGTCCTACAGAGCACGCACACCACTTGAGATCGTGCACTTTGATATTTGTGGTCCAATGCAGACATCATCCATTGGTGGCTACATTTATTTTCTTACTTTTATTGATGACTACTCAAGAAAAACATGGGTATGTTTTTTGAAACATAAATCTGATGCATTTAGTTGCTTTCAGTAGTTCAAGGCACTCGTGGAGAACCAGAGTGGTCACCGCATCAAAATCCTAAGGACAGACAGAGGTGGTGAATATGTTTCAAATGAATTTCTAAATTTCTGCAAAACCCGTGGCATATAGAAGCAATTTAGTGCTCGGTATACACCTCAGCAGAACGATGTCGCAGAAAGAAAGAACAGAACCATTATGGTGATGGCGTGCAACATGATGGCAGCCAAGCATTTGTCAAATGAATATTAGGCTGAAGCAGTCACAAGTGATGTATACATTATGAACCGATGTCCGACAAAGACCATGCAGAACAAATTTCCTCAAGAAGCATGGGCAGGTATGAATCATAGTGTTTCTCATTTAATTTTTTTTTATTGTGTCGCATATGCTCATGTCCCAGATGAGCTGAGAAAGAAATTAGACAAGAAGGAATAGAAATGTATTTTTGTTGGCTATTCTGAAGACACAAAATCATACAAGTTGTATGACCTTGTCACAAGGAAAGTAATCATCAGTTGCGATATTCAATTTATTGAGAATGAATCATGGGATGGAACCATGGAGAAAAATTTCAAGATTGTGTCAAATGTCGAGCATGATGACATGACAGAGAAAGTGGTTCAAATACCACATGTAAGTCAACCAGTCACAACGCCGTTGACTCCCATGACACCGTGACATGGTTCAACACAAGGAACATCAATACAAGTCGTAGCTCAAGCTACATCAACAAGCACACCAAGAGGACAACAGACTCCATCAAGCAGTTTGACATCAACATATCCAGGGAAGACAAGAAGTATGCGTGAAATATATGAAGCTGGTACACCAAATTCCTTCTCTCTCTTTACATTGTTTTCTCAAATAGATGATCCACTAACATTTGAGGAAGTTGTTGAAGAAGAAGTATGGGCACAAGCCGTGGATGAATAAATAGAATGCATTGAGAAAAACCGGACAAGGGAACTCGTTGATGTACCAAAAGATAAAGATGTAATCAGTGTCAAATGGGTTTACAAAACCAAACAAGATGTTGATGGGAATGTGCAGAAGCATAAGGACCGAATGGTAGAAAGAGGGTTCACATAGAAGCCCAGTATAGATTTCAATGAAACATTTGCACCAGTTGCACGCATGGATACAATAAGAACTATTTTGGCCATTGCTGCACAAAACAAATGGCTTGTTTATCAAATGGATGTTAAATCAACATTTTTGAATGGCTATCTAAATGAAGAATTATATTTGGAACAACCACAAGGATATGAAGTTCCAGGACAAGAGAACAAAGTGTACAAGCTGAAAAATGCATTCTATGGTTTGAAGCAAGCTCAGAGAGCTTGGTACAGTCGGATTGATTCCTATCTCATTGAGAATGGATTTCACGAAAGTGAAAGTGAAGCGACGTTGCACACCAAAGTGAATGAGCAAGGTAACATGTTAATTGTTTTCTTGTATGTAGATGATTTAATATTTACTGGTGATTATGACATAAAATAGTTTAGAACAGTCATGGAAAGTGAATTTGAAATGACTGATTTGGGGCTCGTGAAGTTTTTTTTGGGCATTGAAGTCCAGCAGTCTGAAAGTGGTATTTTTATATCACAATCAAAGTATGCAAGTACAATATTAAAAAGATTCAATATGTCTAATTGCAAGGAAGCCATAACACCAGTAATAATAGGTTTAAAATTGAGCAAAGATTATGATGGATCAACTGTAGATCCTACGTTGTTTACAAGGCTTGTTGGAAGACTTATGTATTTAACAACAAGGAGACCAGACATCATGTATGGAGTAAGTCTGATCTCAAGATTCATAAAGTCACCAAAAGACTCTCATTGGCAAGCAGGTAAGAGAATTATGAGGTATGTAAGTGGCACAAAAGATCTTGGCATAATGTATTCAATCTCAGAAAATTTTAAACTCATTGGATATACTGATAGTGACAATGGAGGCATCACAGATGACAGGAAAAGCACATCTAAGTACATTTCATTTTGGTATAGGGGTTGTTTCGTGGGATTCAAAGAAACAACCCATAGTAACTCTATCTTCAGCAGAAGAAGAGTATGTCACATCTACAGGCGCTACATGTCAAGTTGTTTGGATGAGGAGAATTTTAAAATACCTGTCACAAAACCAGCAAGAACCAACAACCATTTTCTTTGACAACAATTCAACCATTGCCTTGTCAAAGAATCATTTGTTTCACAAGAAAACTAAACACATTGATACAAGGTATCATTTCATAAGAGAGCTGGTGAAAAACAAAGAAATTTGTTAGAATTTCGTAGGTCTGAAGATTAGCTTGCAAACATCTTTACAAAGCCATTGGCAAGGGATACATTCCAGTATCTACGAAGTTATTTAGGAATGACAAGTTCTTCTCAATGAACTATGTCATGAACGGAGCATGTTTCAGCTTTGAAACATTTTGTAATATTTTGTTTTAAATTTCGATCTGCTCACAATTAAGGGGGAGTGTTGGAGATATTAATTATTCGTTGATCTGAATAGTACATCAGCTGACTCTATCCGAGTCTGTAGCAGGTCAGTTTTTGTCAAACAGTCTGTCAGGATGAAGAGCTCACGTCTCTCGTATATAATCCAGACGAATTTAATTGTCGAAGCTAAGTTTCTAAGTATATAGTTATTACAGTCTTTAATGTTAAGTCGATAGCTTCAGAGAGAAGCAATTTTAGTCGGTAGAAGTTTCCAATATGAAGAAGATTGTAAATCTGTAATACACACAGATAGAGAAGACAAAATAGACAGGGAGAAGAAGAGAAGTGCATAGAAGAAGAAGAAAAAATCTGTGAAGAGTTTGAAGCTCAAGCTTCTGTGTTTTGTGAAAGTGATTGAGAGCCGAAGCTCTGTGAAAGGTGAAACATCCTTGAAATTTCTAAGTCTGTATTTACAGTTGTAAGTTATTTTTTATGCCATCATAAGAAATATAAATCCATAAGTTTATGGTTTGATGCAAGTTTTATTTAGCCGCATATCTTCTCCATATTTACTAGAGTGAATGTTGTTTACATTTACTGTAAGTGAAAGACACAAGAGTCCATATTCATTTCATCGCATAAAAGTTTTAGTTTTTATCTGCAGAAGGGTTCGACACAAGTTTTATTTAATATTTGAGTTATATGATATTGTGAGTGAGTTGCAATATAGTTGTGTCATAGTTAATCCCAAGTAACCGCGAGTGAAAAGTGCTTTTCATATTCCTAAGTCTTTATACTAGGAAATATAAAGTTGTTTTGTCAAAGTGAAAGATTGGTCACACATGAGTTGGTCGCAACCTACTTCATGTCGCAATAAAAGCCGGTTGAAGCCAAGAAGCCAAGTAATTTTGTTGAGGCAAAAGTGAGTACGGTGAAAAGTCCATCGCAATAACTCTGTCGCAGTAATTTCGTCAAAGGTATTTTGAGTCTCAAGACTATTCCACAAAACTCAAAAAGGGAAAACAAAAAGGTTTTGTTGTGTGGTAACTCAAGTTAATTTTCGTGGCCGTTGTCTTTCCCAAGAATTGTTCGACTCTTATCTAAGCTCAAGTATATTTTACCATCGGGTTTGGCATCTCTCAGGTCCATTTGTCGTGGATAATGGGAAGGGTTTCAGTTATGTGTTTGTTTTCCTATCATGGGAGTCTTTTCTCAAACTGGATCTTGTCTTGCGTGCCAATGTTAATGTTGGTGTGTTTTTTGTGTGCTAGGTCTGATGCTTGTACAACGGTTACCTATCAATGCAAGATAAAAAAATTTCCCTCTCTCTGTCATTATATGGTACTTAATCATTCAAGATCCTATGCTCAACATTTCATTTGCCACCTCACTTCAAATGTGTTTCATTTGTCAACCAAACAACCTAGTCCGCTTGTCGGTAATCATTCATCATGTTTTAAATATTATAATTTCCAGAATGATTGTGTGGGATAGCATGGCGTTAAATCTTTTACACTCTCCCTTCGCTTGCCAGCTAGGTTGTCTATGCTCCCTCTAATGACCATTGGAGAAATGACACTGTTTATTCCATGTCTTCCCCCTCTATGTGTAACGGCGATTAATAGTTGGTCCCTTCATCATGGACTCATCTCTAACCCTCCTGTGCCCTCAACGTATGCAATGGAATCAGACTTGCCCATTCTACGACGTCATGAAAACTTCGTTTTAGATCATAAAATAACATGATATTGTTACCCTTTAAATATATTCTCTTTTGAAATCGTGGCTATGTAGACTTTTATCCTTGTGATATGTGTGTTGGAGTGGGTCGTCATCCAATCTTTCATGCATTTCTTTATTACAAAAACTTCATCCTTGGGTAATAAAACGAATATAGGATCAGGCCTGGAATTTCAAATTAAGTTTATGTCAATTGATTTCATGAAGGCCGAATGTTTTTAGTTCTTGTTATTTTACGTTTTATGTAAGTTGATAGAGTGTCAATTTATCTTTGATATTATATGTAAATTATTATTATTCTATGTTAATTCATGATTTAAATATTATTATTCTCTTGTATTGTAATAAAAAATCTATGAACAGAGGAAAACATAGGTGCTATATTTTTATTTATGTTAGAACATCTATAAAGATGTTATTATAAAAGATTTACTAAACTACACCTAAATGCCTTTGGCTTTATGAGTCAAATAACAAGAAATAAAACCTATAACGAATAAGTAAAAGGCCTTTGGCCTTCAAGTTCATAAGAAAACAGTTGGTCTTCAACTAGTGATTTCATCTTAACCAAAACAAAAAATAGGGAAAATTCGAATTCTATTGAAAACCTATCAGTTACCCAACTAGATTATACATATATTTGACCAGATAGTGAAAACTTGGGAAAGGAAATCATCTTTTATAGGAAAACTAAAGTATCATGGCAACTCAATCGAAGGTAATTGTTGTTGCATTTACTTTGACTCTAACAAATGCAACATGTTCGTAAATTAACAAGGCTTCTTTTACTCATAGATATGGTTGATGTATGTGACACCAGCCAGCCACAATAGATATAGACTCCACACTCTGTAGGATTTGAACCTATGGAATTGGTAGTTGCAAAATCCAGAGTACCTGTTTACCTCATTAATTCACAAATTACCTATTCGTTTTTAAGAAAGGTAAGGGATATATTATTTGTGATAGAATCACTTGACCCCGTTTCAATCCACCTGAAGGAGAAAAAATATAATTATGAAACTGAGCGATCTAACCATGATCAAGTTGGAGAGAGATCCAAAAGTTCTTAGGTACCAAATAGTGAATCTTCATTAGTACCGACATTGTAAATAGACGGCAATTATGTTGGGTTCCTTAATTAAAGGGTGATAGAACCAAACACCCAAGAGCCAAAACAACCATGAATTCATCCTTGATAAAAAATTTGTCCAAGTGTAATATCCTGAATTTTGGACCTAACACTTAGAGGCATGTGCCTATTGATTATGGTGATTATCTTGATGTTTTATTTTTATATTGGGTCGAAGACCCCACTACATATGAACATGATGATTTGTTTTATATATTGGGCATAAGCCGATTAATAGTTGGTCCCTTCATCATGGACTCATCTCTAACCCTCCTATGCCCTCAACGTATGCAATGGAATATATATATATATGCTTGTTTGTGTTGTGCATGTGCAATACTCCAAAAATTCGTAAAAATTTAAATTTTTTCCTATGACATTAAATGTTTGCAATCGTCACTACTAAGGAACATTTAACTGTTAACAGTTAACATAATCAGGCTTAAACTAGAATTGATACTTTTGTTAATTTCTAGATCTCCATACTTAATTATTTGCTTTCATAAATCATTGTTAAGGATTTGATTTAACATGTTATGATTTGGAACAACATGAATTGAAACATCTGTTTAATTACTAAGTGCCAAAGTTTGTTTTACTATTTGTGAAAATATGAAGGAACTTCAGTTGAGTCCGAGGCTTACTTAGCTTTTTTAGCAAATGCAGTGAAGTGATTCTTCTTTTACAGGTCTTATACAGGTAAGACGTTTTGTAACTAGTTTCCGGATCGAGATTATTATCTCAACTAGCATAAAATATAATGCTAGTAAATTTGTTTACTTTACAACTTTGATCAAAATAAATAAGGTATTGTTGACCTGTATATTTATGTTTTAATTAATTTTCTGGTAAACATAAGTGTTTGGAAAACTGAACATAATCTAGTTGTTCTTCCACTTCGCTTCAACTATAACTTGTTCATCTAACTTTTATCTATCCAATATCAGTTTAGGTCGTGTATGTAATTCTAGTGAAAATTAAATTGTATAGCAGGTCCTTTAATACCTTATTACTTGATACCATGTTAATCCATAGGTGATTGACTCAACAATATTCCAATGTTATGTAAACTAGGAAGAACTAAAACTAGGTATAGTCATAAGATATAATATTTGGCATTCATACATAGAACTAAGGATGTCATGCGGAAACAGACTTTTAACTGCTTAAGTATTTACCAGGTAGAATTATTATATTATGAACATTATATCGATAATCAAAAGTGTTACTATTTTGTGTAAGGAACGAAAGATCATTTCCTATAAAATCTATTCAACCTAGCCTTCACATAATCTTTATCTCACAAGGAGATATGAAAATCATTTTACCCTATAACAAAACTAAGTATTAATACGTATACTAGGAATCAAGCTGAGAATCTTTCTATACATGTGAACTTACACACATAAGTATTTTTCACCAATATATTATTTCAGGTTTTCTACAAGGTCTTTTACAAGTCTTATAGTTTATCACAAGGTGTTATTTATGATGTAATCAAGGTTAAAGAATTCTTTGCTTAAGTTCTTGCCCATTTACATGGTTTATAAAATATAAATACAAACCCTAGTTTAAGCAAGATTACCTTAAATATCATTTACTTTTACCATTATAACATGCATATTATAATATAAGATATTACTCTATTGTTAAAAGGGTTATAACTAAGTTTTATGTAAATGATTTTTATTGATAGGATGCTCCAAAACCCTCCTGAAACTATAGAGTTCGACCCACCATTCTGAACGTATTAAACTCCACGTGGTCGATGCTTATTGGTTAGGTTTTGTTGACTTTGGAGGTTCACTATAAAACTATCCTAAACCCTAAAAATTCGCATTTTACCTATATTTTGCCCATGGTGGAGAGGAAGCCACAGGCTTACAGCCTCATGGCTTCGTCATTACTTTTCTGCTGCAAGTGAGAGCCTCCATTGCTGTGGATTACCTTTTTACCTGTGAGAGTCCTTATCACATTTGTTATTCTCTGTGTATGAGAGTCTTGTTTCCATTCCTTATCTCTATGGGTGTGTGGTATTCGTCTCCATTACTTGGCCTCTGCGTGGGTTTTCTTTCGGCAATGGTGCAGTGGTGAAACTATGTCTGAATTAATAGTGTGCTTGTGGTTTTGTGTTCACCGTGGTTTTGGCTTTTAGCTTGAACTTTCCTCGTTGGGGATTTCTTGATAGCACATTTCCTTGTGGCTTGGGCGTAACCCTTCTAGCGGCTAGGGTCTTTTCTTGTTACCCCGTACGGGGTCGAGGTCAATCTCTTCAGGTAAGAAGTTTTCTTTGTAAAATTATAACTATTCTACACTGTTCACAAGTTATTATCTTTTTTATTTGTATGAGTTTATCATTCAGTGGGTTTTTACTTGTGTAGGCTTTCAAATTGGGTGCTCTGTGCTGCAAAACACCATTTTAACTCCATGCAAGGATTCCACACTCCGTGTCTATCTTGGTAAGCCTCGGTCTTACCTAAGGTTTCTCCTGCAATGGTTGTATGGGGTGTTTGGTTGATGTTGTTTCACTTGGTTTGGTTTATACTCGGTCGTGGCTACATGTAGTATTGTGAGTTTTGGAAGGACGTTTGGCCGTGACTTAATAAAATGTTTATAAGGCCATCTCGTCCGTGACTTGACTTACAACATTTGTATTTTGGACAGGGTTTTTAAGCCGTGACTTCTGTTTGGAACAGGCCATTAGGCCGTAACCTAATTGGGAATTGTTGTGGTTTATTTATAAATTAAATTAGGTTTTTTTAAATTATCGGCTTGTGTAATGTTAGCTATAAGATTTGATCAATGAGTGGTTAATACTATTAAATGATAATGACAGTTCATTTTTGGCAAATGCCCTGTGTTATTTTAATATAATTTGCAATCTTATGAAAATTTCCAAATTTTGGATTCTTCGGTGATTATGTTGATAAAATAAAATGTAATTTCATTTAATATTATCATAGGGTTTTATTACGGTGTGATTCTATAATTTTATTCGATTTTGTATAAAAAAGGAAAAAAGTTCAGACAATTGGTTTCTAAAACAAAGTTAAGTTTTTCTGTCAGTAAAATCAATTAGTTCAGGAAATAATTTAAAGTAGATTTAATCATTATAACCTGAGTTTTACTGTGTTCATGGGTTGAAATGTTTAAAGGGTTTTTACTTAAATTTTTTTAGTTTATAATTGTTAAATAAATTTAATATTGTTCCTGTGAAGAGTTTATCTAAAACTGTATGTTTATAAAGATAGATAAATGTGTTTGTATAAATGAAAATTTTATGTGTTAAGTAATTAGGAGTAAAACTATCTTAACCTTCTTCTGGAAAAAGAGAGGTGAATGGAAGTCATATTCGACAGTTTCTCCAATTTGGGTTTTTGTAAGATTTTAGTTAATTAAAATCTTTACGGAGTTTAATAATTAGATGTATTTAAATTTGAGTATTACTTAGATTAGTAAGGAAATTATTTTAAGTAATTAGTATCCCTCCTTTTACTATTCCTTTTAAGTTATTCCTGCTATTTTACTTCCTGTTTTATCTTTCTTGGAGGCAGTTT
This sequence comes from Pseudotsuga menziesii, assembly GCA_001517045.1. Lineage (NCBI taxonomy): Eukaryota > Viridiplantae > Streptophyta > Pinopsida > Pinales > Pinaceae > Pseudotsuga > Pseudotsuga menziesii. Next base: position 38,374 of record LPNX010335086.1, on the reverse strand, counting down.
TGTTTATTTTTATGATAATGTACTCTCTCTAAAGGAAAACTTACTTTTGATTAACCCTATGAAATCTGTAGAAGGTAAATAAACACATTCAAGCACACTTCATTTGATTATCTATCAAAATTTATTCTAACCTACTGTACTAGAGTACTACCTTTAAGAAGGTGCGGAAAATGCAGTTAGGTATTTTTTTATCTATCAGTAAAATTGGAAATTCTTTTAATAATTTATCCTAATATATATCTAATCCAGAATTTGACTATCTTTTCACAATAACAAATTTCATTCAATAATTCTAATAACAGAAGAACAGAAGCATAACACATTATTCCTTAAGTTCAATCCTTCTTGATCCTAAATATGCAAATAGAAATTAGAAAGAACATGTAGAACCTGGAAATGTAGAAGAGAAGACAACAACTTAAGGAACCTGTTCCTCCCAACCAACTACTGGAGATAACTGAACTGCAAATCTCAGGACCCCCGAGCTTGTCTTTTGGTCCACCTAGTAGAAGTACTGGGTGAGAGATCTAGTTTAGTAATCCTCTGCAACTCTACTGAGTATTCAGCAGTAAATTTGTTTTGCTTGCAGCAGTATGAACTCAGCTTAAAATAGCTGCACTAGTTCAGAACTTCAGCACTTTTCACTCAAAACAAGCTTCTGCTAGTCCCCTACATTGAATTTTCTTGTGCACTAAATTCACTCAGAATTTTCACAAGTGAAGAATCAGTAGCCTCAGCTGAATTCAATGGGAAGTTTTTTTAGCATGCCTAGGTCTTTTGGGTCATTTTTCACTTAATGAGCCACCTGCTCTTGTTCCACTTTTTTAGGAAACATGACCACAAAAATATGAAAGTTGCCTCCTGCAACAACTAGAAGTAGTTTGAGGATGCTGCCAAGTGTCAATCTGCTCTCAAACTAGCCTATTCCACCAAGTGACCAGTAAAACACTCATTTAACACCCTCCTTAAGCTGTTGTCTCATCTTTCATTTATTAATTGATAAAATATTCAGCAATTACATTCAATTATCATTTACCCCACTTGGTCATTACTTACAAACTTTATAATAAAAATTTAACATAATGTTTTTTAAAACCTAAAATGTTTTTGCAATTTGGGGCATGTGACAGCGTGGAACTTGAAGCACATGATTGATGATATGTTTTGTGTTGAGCGAGGATATCTGGAGCACTTGAGTGATTGATGATTTGTGTTGAGCGAGGAGCTTTGGAACACATGAAAAGATAATTGGATGTGTTGGGAATAAGCCCTGGAGCCTTCCATGTTGATGTTGAGGATAAGCTCTGTAGCATCGGATCCTTGGCCATTGTATCCCTAGGTGTATCATACAAGTACATCCTAGCATTAGTGTTGAGCGAGGAGCTCTGGAATTGCACTGGCTTGCAAATCCATGTTAAAGCATTGAGTATGGGCTTTGGTAAGCGCTAGGGGTTACTGAAAAGAATTTAATAACTTCCGAGTGAAAACGACTCGAGAAAAATATTTATCTATTCTCATTTTGAATTTATGTATTCTCATCAAGTACTGAAGAGCTACCACGTTATACGAGGGAAATCCAACATGCAAGGATGTTTAAAGTTGCCTAGCTTAGTAGACCTAAACCATCTACCTACTTGACCTTCATGAAGATTTGTCATTAAGTCTAGGGATCATGGTATATGATTCCCAAAGACATTGTTAAAATAATGTTATATTATTATGTACCTTATACATGGTATGTATAAAGAATCAAATATATTAATAATAGAAATAAATGAAAGAAAGAAGAAGAAGCTCCATCAATTATTATTTATTATTAAAAGATAATAAATAGTCCAAAACCTAAAAATTCTAACTAGGAACTAGAAGAAAGTTCCTGAGTTAAAATATTAATAATTACCCAAAGTAATTGAAAATGGTTAAATCAAGAAACCAAGGTTTCTTCATTTAACTGTCTCTTTGACTAAAAAGTCTATCTATAAAGACTCAAGCCAAGGAAAGGCTTGGGGTTCTCATCTATCATTAGAGGAGTCATTTTTCTACCTATTTGCTCTCAAGTAATTCTTAGAGAACATTTTCTTGGAAGGAAAAAGGAGAACTGATCCAGATCTGATACACCAGATAGGAAACCCTACCTTAGGAGCTCTAAGCTACTTGCATGTTGGAGTCCAACTCGGGGGGATCTGGATTAAAACCAGGAATGGTTTCGGGTCATGGTTGAGTGGAACGTGGTAGTTTCCAAGTGATTTGGTCATCAAAACAGAGGTCAAATCCATCTTAAATTGTTAATACTGGTTATTTAAAGTGTGCAAGTTCAACCATTAAAGTAGCTTTAGAAAACTACAGGTATGAATTCTTAGTATGTCAAGTTCATTTCTAGCATAGATGCTGGCTGCTTTAGGTAAAGGTGCATATTGTATTTCTAACCCTAGAAATGATTGTTCTCTCTATATTTTCTAGGGTTTACATTTCTTAAATTGTAATTCTAGGATGCAAATTATACCTCATGTTGTATTCACATGGGTTTGTTCAATTAAGTTAGTGTCTGTATTTATCTTCATCACTTAAACTAGGTTTTGTTTCAAATTACTATATAGTTGTATTTTTAACCTTGCTTACTCTACTGACATATTCCATTTGTCAGTAGAGACATGTTATAGATTAATCTTAGAAACAAGATTTAAATACATAATCTTACAAACCAGATAACCTAAGGTACTATCTGCAAACTGAACTATTATATATATATATATATGTAAGGACATCATACTTAACAAATCTGCAAGCTATCTATAAATTATTCTACATTTAAATTTAAGATAAATAAATCATTAAAGAACTTTCAAGGTCTGTCTCATTGCATACAAACTAAATAGTAAATCATTCCATTAAATAACATCATTATAATTAAATGAGCAAGGAGAGTCATGACCATCCTTTTGGTCGAGGATTCACATCTCTATTCATATCTAAATACACGGTCTTAGTGATTAAAAGAATAACGTCATAATTACATGCATAAGTATTTCAAAGGTCTCATCTAATAATGTTCATAAACATTATTTATAAAACAGCCAAAAAATTTATATGCTTAAACATTAACCAAATACATAACTCATTAAACATTCCATATAACGAATTAAACAAATATATCATACACAGGAATCGTATCATGTTTTAAACCATATCGAAATCATATTACAAACCCAAGTATTACAATGGGAATATGAATCAAGTCATGTGGGCATATAAGCCCAACCCTCTTTCTGTAAATCAAAATACAACTTATTACAATTATCCACGAACAAGATTCAAACCCTGTGGCTATTATTTACCAAGGCCAGGCTATACATTAAACTATGCAGGCTTCATTAATAAACTCCATAATAAAACAATAACAAACCATTACGCTGCAGCGAGGTCATAAGACCCCGGGTTCTGCCCAATGCTGTAAGCACGGCCTCGGCCAAGACAAATATTACACAATCCATTTAAAATTCTAACCACAACAATAGACGCCATCGTGGGTGTGCACCCCTGGCATATTTATATAATCCACATTATATACTAAACCCACGAAATCATAAAAGTAAACAACCATCTAAAGCTGCGCAGCATTCACCCAAGCCACGACTTACCAAATAAAAATACACAGTATGGAAAAATCAACAAACTAACTTTGTTAACGATTCACCCCACAAGATAGTCAATGAAATATAAACAATAATGCTACATTGGAGCTATCGCAGCCACTAAGGGAAAGGCTCAAGCCACATATGGCATGGCCTTTACCCTACGATGTTAACATTACAACCATATATAAATACTCAACACACATAACCTAATCGAAGGCATATTCCAGTTTATAAACCATGATAATAAACCATTAACGCAGCATAAATTCCATCCATACACACACAGGAAGCAAAATAACCCTAGCCACTTCATAAAACGCAGAGTATTTACATTATGCACAGTAATGCCATCATCGCAGTCAAGTCCACACAGGCGTTCCAATGGGCTATGGCACAATTGCACCATTCCAAGCAATGATGCAGCCCATGGCTCAAAAGCCCCAAATCCTTTTATAATTTACAAAACCCAAAATTAAATACACAGAGCCTGTGAGAAACGCGAGTTTGCTCCACGACCAAAACCCACACTATTAAGTTAAAAACCCAAGTCTGTTCATTACAAAGCCCAAAGGTGAATTCAAACCCCACAGAGAACCCCAAAACCAAACGACGAAACAGAACGCAGACAGGCTGAGAGACAACAAGCGCAAGCTTGTTGACAAGGCTTACCTTGCACTTCGCTCATAATCAAACCCACAACAGAGCTTGAGCCACGCTGCTCTTCTTCATGCCTCGGCACCTGCAACCAAACCAGTGAAACCACAAGTTAGAAGTATGGCAACGATAGAGGCTTCAAAACAAAACGAATACGCAAGCATGAAACCCAAGACGAAGCTTACCTTCCAAGTCTGGAGGTCGCCTCCATTCTTCCCCCTGTGCAGAGCCAATACCAAACCCCAAATGACAAGCAAAATGACCAAACCATCGTGAGCCAAGCCTAAGTGAGGGCTGCCAAAAAAACCAAGGTGCATTAATGGCACCAGCTAGTTTCCACCTCCAAAGCCAAAACCCACTTTTCCATAGTTTGGTAACGTCAATATAATATCGGTCTCCATTTCCATGCAAGGGTTAAAACCCTTTAACATATGTTTCAACCTTATAATATATTCGCCACCCCAAAACATTTCACAAGGATTAATACATTGCATGGTTCAGGTTAGTGCAAATTCCAAGTGAGGTATGCGCTAGTCCGAAGTCAAGCCACTAGGCACAAAACATAATAACATGTAAACCATAGGCTTAAATCCTTAACTTAATACAATGCAAAATGCCCTAAGCTTAATGCTTAGTGAACATGGCATATGAAATATGCCATGTTAACAGTTAACCCTTTATAAAGAAAATCAAAGGTCTCGTTTAAGCCAAGATAATAACATGCAAACAAGAAAACATAGGAGGTGTTAATAGTTTTTAATAAGATAAACATAGAACGTAAAATATATTAATTTATAAAAAGATGAAACATAAACCATAAGGAAGTACCAGTAGTGTACAGGAAATTTAGTTGTGATAGCTAAATTGATAAGAATGGCACTTACCAGGTTATAACTCTGAGTCGGTAAGGAACCGTAACAACCAACATTAGGTCCTTTAGGATCAAGACACTCGGTACTCTTTAAACAAGACCCCATCGCAAAGTATGAACTGCATATGAAATAAAATAGGGGCCTTAGTTCAGAGAACTAAGTAATCTTGTGAACAAGTAAACACCTTTACCTCTAAAACCGTCATGGGAGAATGAGTCCCGCCACTCCGCCCACTTTGTTTCCACAAACAAAGTTAAGTTAGGACTTTATAATTAACTAGTACAACTATGCAGAAAGGACGAAGCATTTAAATCCAGTGACAACACATACGCGGCAGATGCATAAACATAAGACTGAGCAGTAAACAGCAGTACGATATCGTAAGTAAAATACATTAATAATAATGACTGAAAGTAAATGACAGAATGTAAGAATAGCTTACGAGTAAATAGTGGTACATGAAGTGTACGATATAGTTCCGCAAGTCAACAATGTTACGTCTAGGTAGTTTTTACTAGCCTATAAAAAAAAAAATCGANAAGAATAGCTTACGAGTAAATAGTGGTACATGAAGTGTACGATATAGTTCCGCAAGTCAACAATGTTACGTCTAGGTAGTTTTTACTAGCCTATAAAAAAAAAATCGATTTTTGGGGACATTACAAGTGGTATCAAAGCCCAACTTCAATACTAAGAGACCTATGGGCACGCCAAGCAATCATCGAAGAGAAAATAAAGTATAATATTAAATTTTGGTTTATAGGAATTTTTACAGGAACAGTTCAGATTATGAACACTAAGGGAGATAACAGCCGACAAGGCAGAATGAACACCCCCACCCCAGAAGGAGAACTGGTGGTGGAGCTGAATTCTGATATTTTGAAGACTATACACAGTCTTCAAGCAAAATTGTGAAGTCTCGGAGAAGACATCCTGAATGAAAGAAAAGAACAACAAGCTATAAACGAAGCATTACTAAGAAATATGATGAGAGGCATCCCACAGGGTAAACCTACCACGTCCACAAACAGTTCCAAAAGAGAACCTTACCATAAACGGGCCAGCAGACCAAGAGAAGAAGAAAAAGAGGAACGCGCCCCTGAAACACCGAAAGGAGATCATCACAGTCCTTCCAGTGATGACTCTCTTTCTCCCCAAAGAAATAAACAAAGAAGCAATGACAGTCTTCAGGGGGAGTTCTGAAAAATAAGAGCCCCGACCTATGAAGGTGAAGTAAACACTAGGGAAAAGGCTGAAGAGTGGCTGCTGAGAATGAGTAAGTATTTCCAGGTTCATAACTATTCAAGTGAGATGAAGGCTCGTCTTTCCATCTATAACTTGAATGGAAAGGCAGCAAGATGGTGGAGAGATTTAAAACACACCAAGAAAGATGAACTAAGAGAAATACATTGGGATACCTTCCGAAAACGTTTCCAAGAGAAATATATGGCGGAAAGATTCTTTGATAGAAAAGGGAAAGAGTTTCATGAGCTATGCATGGGATCCATGAATATGCACGCGTTTATTAACAGATTTCTAGATCTGTTGCATTATGTACCATACATCAAAGAAGAAAAGGTAAAGATCTAGCAGTTCTTAGGATGTCTTCCTCCCAGTTTTCAGGACAGGATTGAATTCGACATGCCTAAGACTTTGGATACCATGCTGCACAAATATAGGCTCTGTTATGAGCATGGACAGCTAAGGTAGGAGAACATGAACCGAAATCGAGAAAAGTCTAAGAACTTCTTTAATAATCGCAAACTTGGGTCCAACCCACAGCCATACAGAAAGTAGAATAACAACTTTCAAGCGAACAAGAACTTTAATAAATATGGTACGAAGCCTTATGTACCAACTACTAATGTTAACAATCCAGTAGCAAGTGGAGCCAACGCTACCCCGCTACAGATCAAGTGCTAGAAATGCAATGGGCCTCATTATGCCCGAGATTGTAAGAACAACACCGATGGGGTCTTGCACAACTTACAAAAAGAGCCAACTGTTGAGGACATAGCTGGAACATCGCGGATCTATGCAGCATTGGATGGCCGACAGGAAGATCATTAAGCTACAATGGTTGAGATAGAAGGTAAGACCTTGAACACTTCTATTTCAATACTGATTGATCATGGTGCTTGTCATAGCTATGTTTCTCCTAAAATTGTTGATATATGCAAACTAGGAAAAGTAAAACATGATAAACCTTGGTTGGTTCAGTTATCCATAGGTACGAAACAGAAGGTTTCAGAAATTGTTAAACAATGTGAGGTAAACCTGAATGGATTTCCTACGAAAGTAAACATGAACATCCTACCTTTAGGATCGTACGATGTACTTATCGGCATGGACTAGCTGGAACAACACCATGTCATGCTCGATTTTTTTTCACAAGTCTATCTTGTGTATTGATAGCCTAGGGAACCAAGTGAAGGTTCAGGGCATTCCAAAGAAAGTTTCTGTAAGACAAATATCTGCCTTACAAGCGAAGAAAAGCGTCAGGAAAGGTTGCAAGTTCTTTGCAGTAAACATCTGAGACATAGAGTCTGATAGAGAGCAACGCATAGAAGACTTCCCTATTCTTGAATATTTCAAGGATGTGTTTCCCAAGGAAATCCCAGGATTACCTCCTAAACGAGACCTATACTTTTCCATCGAACTGACCCAAGGATCAGTTCCGGCCTCCAAAGCCCCTTACCGCATGAGTGCACCTGAGTTGGTGGAACTCAAACTACAGTTGCAGGAGTTGATATAGAAAGGGTATATCCGACCCAGTGTGTCTCCTTAGGGAGCACCGATGTTGTTCGTAAAGTAGAAAAACGGTACGATGCAGATGTGCATCAATTACCGTCAGTTGAACAAAATGACTATTAAGAACCATTACCCACTCCCCAAGATCGATGACTTGTTCGATCAGGTGGGAGGAGCCAGAAAATTTTCAAAGATTGACCTGTGATCTAGGAACCATCAGGTACAGATTCGCGATGAGGATATTCACAAAACTGCCTTTCGTACAAGGTACAGGCACTACAAGTTTGTAGTGATGCCGTTTGGATTGACCAATGCACCCATGAACTTTATGTGTATGATGAACAACATATTCAGTAGGTGTCTGGATAAGTTCGTCTTAGTCTTTATAGACGACATACTGGTTTATTCAAAGAATAAAGAAGAACATGAAGAACACCTTCGCGTAGTACTACAAGTGTTGAGAGAACACCAGTTTTACGCTAAGTTTAGTAAATGTGATTTTTACAAACCACAGATACGGTATCTAGGTCACATTATCTCCGAGACAAGATAGCTATAGACCCGGAAAAGATTAAAGCCATAAAGGATTGGACTACCGCTACTAGTGTCACTGACATTAGGTCCTTTTTGGGATTAGCCGGATATTATCGAAAGTTCATTGAGAACTTCTTGAGAATCGCTTGCCCCATGACCGCTTTGCAAAAGAAAGCAAGTTCTTATGGACTGCTAAGTGAGAAGAAATTTTGCAAAAGCTTAAGCATCTTTTGATGACCGCACCGGTGTTACGAATTACGGATCCCGATGGGGATTTTGTTGTTTGCATGGATGCAAGCAAGGAAGGACTTGGAGGATTCCTCTTGCAGAATGATCACGCGATCTGTTATGAATCACGGAAGTTAAAAGAGCATGAGAAAAATTACCCTATGCATGAACTTGAGTTAGCTGCCATCATCCATGCTTTGAGGATATGGAGGCACTACCTCATGGGAAGGAAGTTCCTTCTGAAGACAGACAATATGAGTCTAAAATATTTATTCGATCAACCAGATCTGAATGTGAGGCAAGCCAGATGGTTGGCTTTCCTTAGCCAGTACCATTTTGAGCTAAAGCACATTAAGGGCAAAGAGAATAAGGTTGTCGATACTTTGAGCTGAAGAACTCATATGATTTATGAGGTGACCTTGAATCAAACCGATGCAGATTTGCATGAGAGGATTAGAGCAGCCAACAGAGTTAACCCCTTCTAAGTGGAAATCCTCAAGAAATTCCAGGAGGACAGGTTGTTTCAACAACAAAAATAATACAAGGTAGACACATCCAGACTGCTATGGTCCAAGGATCACTTGTATGTTCCAGAAGGAGGGGACCTTTGGTCCAGCATCCTCATGGAATTTCATCGGGCACCCTACTCAGGGCACCCGAGATATCAAAATATGATATCCGTTGTCAAGAGACACTTTTTTTGGCCTAAGTTAAAGGCCAACATTGCAATGTTTATTGCGAAATGTCAGGAATTCCAGCTATTCAAAGTTGAGCATCAACATCCTGCCGGATTTCTGCAGTCATTGCCTATTCCGGAATGGAAGTGGGAGGTCATTAATATGGACTTTATCACTGGTTTACTGAAAAGTAAGAAGAAAAATGATTCTATTTTTTTAGTTATCGACAATTTGTTGAAAGAAGCACACTTCATTCATGTGAAGTCGACCTACAACGCAGTGAACATTGCTGATATCTTCTTGAAAGAGATATTTAGATTGCACGAGATACCCAAAGAAATTATCTCGGATCGAGATGTTAAGTTTACAGGAAACGTTTGGAGATATTTATTCTCCAGATTCGAGATGTAGTTGAACTTTAGCACTGCATATCACCCGCAGATAGACAGACAGACTGAGAGAGTAAACCAAATTTTTGAGGACATGCTTCGAATGTATGTCATGAACAACCCCACGAAGTGGGAGGATTGCCTGCACCTCGCAGAATTTGCGTATAACAATGGTTATCATACTTCTGCCAAGATGAGTCCCTTTGAGGTACTCTATGGACGGAAGTGTAGAACACCGGTTACTTGGGATATCTCGATGGATCGGCTCATGTTATAGCTTTATTTGTTGATGGACCTGGAACAGTTGGTTACCAAGGTCTAGGTGAACCTTAAAGAAGCACAAGACCGCAAAAAACGTTATGCAGATCAAAAAATAAAATATAAGGACTTTCAGATAGGCGATCATGTTTACTTGAAAGTAAAATCCAAACGAAGCTCGTTAAGCTTGGGTAGGTGCAGTAAGTTAGCACCTAGATTTTGCAGACCTTTTGAAATATTGGCCAAGAAAGGGCCAGTGGCTTATGAACTAGAATTTCCCGCGAATGTAAGAGTCCATAATGTTTTCCATGCATCTTTGTTAAATAAATATGTTTATGGTACTAAACATGTTGATTGGTCCCTATTACAGGTGGAACCTGAAGGAGAGTTTTCCCTTGAGCCTACTCATATACTAAAAAAGAGAGAGGTGCAACTTTGGAAGCGCACCGTGGTCTAATTGAAAGTGCAGTGGAAGCACTTTGAGGATGATGAGGCTACTTGGGAGAACGAGGCCACCATGAGAAAGGCTTACCCTGCCTTGTTTCATGATTTTGTTTGAAGTCCCTAGAACAGCAAGGACGGTGTTGTTCTAATCGAGGAGGGATCTAATATCCCGAATTTTGGACCTAACACTTATAGGCATGTGCCTATTGATTATGATCATTATCTTGATGTTTTATTTTTATATTGGGTTGAAGACCCCACTGCATATTGTTGATGTAATTGTAACTTCAGAATGTATTCACTTGTATTTCTTATCTATTGTAACCTGATTTTTATTTTGGGATGTTCTTGTGTCATGTCATTCCCCCGATGTTCTGATCGGGAGGATCTATAATGTAAACAAGTCATGTCAAGTCATTATGGGTAACCCTCCTATTGTCTAAGGGTTAAAGTCCCCGCAGTTCTGGGGCACTAGGGTTATTAGAATCACCTAGTGAAGTCGGCCCTAGTAGGGTTTTAGTCATGTCAGGAATTAGTATAAATAGAGAGGTGACTTCTCTATTTAGCACACACTCATCCACGCTCAGTTGTAGTGCATCGATGAGGAAGAGAAAAACACTGGGGCAAGGAAGAAAGAGGTTACTGCTGTCGGGAGATCATCTTACTGTTTTGGGGTTTTGCCTTTTGTGCTGATTCTATCTCTGAGAAAGTTGCAGGTTTTCTCCATTTATGGTTTCCTTGAGGAAAAACACTGTGTTCATTGTCTCTTGTGTTTGATTGTTGTACTTGTTGTTCTCTCAGTTAAACATCCTAACATAATGCTAGCTTGAATGATGAAAAACTAACATGGTATCCGAGCTAACCTGAGAAGAAGACACTATGCAGCTGCGGGAACTAGGGATTCCTACTTTGTGGATCTCTCTCCACATATTTTCAGCAAACGAAGGTTGGAATAACTCTCCTCCCTAGGGAACATCTTTTTGTTGAAGCAGAATCCAATTTTGAGGTTTTTCAGTTTTGGACCCGACACTGCTACCGGAAATTAAGGCTTTTCACAGAAGAGGAATTTTTTAGTGAGCCCAGGCCTGGATTGATCTCCTCCCTAAAATCGAAGTTAGGGATCAAATTCAAAGCAATTGGTTGGACAGAACTTCGGAAAAGAAAAACCCTAATCTGCTCCTGAACCAGCTCTGCAGGATTTCAGCTCCAAATCCAGTTCCGACATCTTGACCTGGTAAGATCTAAATCTTTTGTATTTCCATTTAAGGTTCTTAGTTAAGATGTTTCGTCATACCAAGCTTGATGAAAATCTTGAGGGAGCTGATAACTTCCGAGCTTGGAAGTATAGGATCTCCCTGGTCTTGGAAGAAAATGAGTTGGACTCCTATATCAATGAGGATGTTCTAGTTCCAGAGGGAGATGAGGCAAAGGCCTTACATAAGAAGAAGTTGGTTATGGCAAAAAGGATCATTGCTGATTCTATCAAGGATCATCTCATACCACATGTGTCCTCCCTAAAGACACATAAAGCTATGTTTGATGCCCTAACCAAATTGTTTGAAGGGAAGAACATAAGCCAGAAGATGACTATAAGAAACCAACTGAAGAATGTGAAGATTTAGAATGCAGAAACAATCCAGTCTTACTTCACAAGAGTTTCTCGAATCAAGGAACAACTAGGAGCAGTAGATGAAGAAGTGGAAAATGTAGATATTGTGATGACTACCTTGAATGGTCTCCCTAGATCATGGGACTCCTTTATTCAAGGGATCTGTGCTAGAAAGAATTTAGTCAAGTTCAGAAGACTATGGGAAGAATGCTCCCAAGAAGAAGCTCGGATAGCAGCTTGAGAAGAGAAGATGGGAAGTGAAGATCAAGCTCTCATGGTACACTCCAAATCAACCAAAAGAATATCTCATCACTCCAGAGGTAAGCACTCTCACAAAGATAACACTAGAAAAGATTTGTCTAGAATCATATGTTATACATGTGATGAAGCAGGACACTTTGCAAGAAATTGTCCTAAGAGACAGAATAAGAAAAAGAGCAACAAAAGAAGACATCATGCTCATGCTGCAGAGGATGATGAACCATCCAAGAAAATAACCAGATATGAAAGTGAAGATTATTCAAGCGAGGATGAATATGTTTTGATTTCCGCTCTCACAGGAAACATTACTCATGGAAGCAATGATTGGCTCATAGATAGCGGGGCTTCCAAACATATGACAGGATTCAAGGAATCCTTTGTGAGATTATCAGAACATGAATCACCTCATAAGGTGAAGCTAGGAGATGACTACCAATATCCAATAAAAGGTAGTGGCGAATACTCCTATAAGCTAGAATCTGGAAAGTCTATGACAATGAAGGAAGTCTTGTTTGTAATAGAACTCAAGAAGAACCTTCTCTCTATATCTGCATCAGATGCAAAAGGAATGAGAGTTGCATTCATAGATGGTCAAGTCATCATGTGGCAAAAAGGAAAGACTATCGTTGATGTCGGGGTAATTGGGGAACAAGAAGGAGGGTTGTACAAATTGAAGGGCCATCCAGAACAAGCCTTGGTCCATAACACAATAGAGCCAAATGAACTTTGGCATAGAAGGCTTGCACATGTGCATTACAGAGCACTACCTCTTACAAGAAAAGTTGTTGAAGGTCTTTCAGAAATCCAAGCAAAACATGATGGGGTCTGCAAAGGATGTGCGAAAGGAAAGAATACAAAGAAGACATTTCCAAGCAGCGAAAGCAAAGCAAAAGGAATCTTGGAAATCATCCACTTCGATGTATGTGGTCCTATGTCATCAAGCTCACTAAGAGGTCTTCTCCAGAAAGAAACCAGAAGTCAGCCATCTCAGAATATTCAGCTGTCCAGTGTACATACACATTCCAAAAGAGAAGAGGACTAAATTAGATCCTTCATGAAAGAAGGGTATATTTGTGGGATGCTCTGAAAGCTTGAAGGCTTACAGAATATACTTCCCAGGATTCAAGAATATTGACATCAGTAGGGATGTGACATTTGATGAAGACACATCTTACAACAAATCCAGAAAGAAACCTACTGAAGAATCTAAGGAAACATAAGCACCCAGAATTCATGATATGAATGAAGAAGCTCAAGAAGAAGATCAAGAATTTGAAGAACCACAAATACCTGTAGATCCACCTTAGGAAAAGAATTCTCACAAGAGGAAACCTACTTGGGTACAAGAAGTGATCCAAGGTGTGGAAAGATATGGGGCTCCAGAAGAGAATCACAAGGAATAAAGAGGACCAGATCCTGCTTCGGGTATGTAGCATTACTATGTGATTTCATTGATAAAGAACCTTCCAATTATGAAGAAGCAACAGAACGGAAAGAATGGAAGGATGCTATGATCGAAGAGTACCAATCGATCATGAAGAATGATGTTTGGGATGTTGTCCCAAGACCAGAAGGGAAGTCAGTTGTAACTTCCAAATGGATCTACAAGATCAAGCATGCTGCAAATGGTAGCATTGAAAAATATAAGGCAAGATTTGTTGCTCGGGGTTTCTCTCAGAAAGAAGGAATAGATTATGAAGAAACATTTTCACCTGTAGCCAGATACACTTCCATCAGATCAGTACTTTCTCTGGCTGCAGTAATGAAATGGAAGATACACCAAATGGATGTCAAGACTACCTTCTTGAATGGTGTAGTGGAAGAGGAAGTGTATGTAGAACAACCACTCAGTTTTGAGACACATGACATGGAGTCTCATGTGTGCAGATTGAAGAAGCCCCTATACGGTTTGAAACAGGCACCCAGGACATGGTATGGCAGAATTGACAGCTTTCTATCCAGTTTGGGCTTTACCGAGAGTAAAGCAGATTCCAACCTTTACTACAAGGTTGAAGATGGCAACCCAGTGATGCTTCTATTGTATGTAGATGATCTGTTTGTGACAGGTATGGATGGGTTGATTGCTGATACGAAAAGAACGCTTGCTTCCGAGTTTGAAATGAAGGACTTGGGTACGATGCATTATTTTCTAGGTATGGAGGTGTGGCAGAGTGCGGATGGAATCTTCCTTGGACAAGGGAAGTATGCAGTAGAGATCCTAAAGAGGTTTGGGATGATGGACTGCAAGACTATGGCCACACCCATGGCATCGAACCTGAAGCTATTGAGCGATGCTTCATCAAATTCGATTGATGCCATGATGTATCGTCAGATGATTGGGTCCTTGATGTATCTGACGAACACGAGACCAGACATTGGCTTTGCTGTGAACACCTTGAGCCAGTTCTTAACAGAACTGAGAAATGATCACTTGATTGCTACAAAGCATATTCTGAGGTACCTGAGGGGTACAATTGATTATGGGCTCAAGTATGATGCGAATCAGAAGATTAACCTGGAGGGTTATGTTGATTCAGATTGGGCAGGCATTGCCATCGATAGGAAGAGCACTTCAGGGTCTTGCTTCAGTATGGGATCATGTGTGATCTCTTGGTTTAGCAGGAAGCAATCCTGTGTGGCACTGAGTACAGCTAAAGCAGAGTATGTCGCAGCTTGTTCATCTAGTTGTGAGGCAGTATGGCTGAGGAAGCTACTGTCTGATTTATTTGATCTCCAGTTGGATGCTACTTGTATACATTATGACAACCAGAGTTGTGTGAACTTGTCAGAGAATCCAGTTTTTCATGACAAGTCGAAGCATATCGAGATCAAGTATCACTATATCAGGGATATGGTGCAAAGGGGAGTAGTGAAGCTCCAGTATGTTGCGACAAACGATCAGATAGTTGATGTGTTGATGAATCCATTAGCCAGAGTGAAGTTTGAGTACTTCAGGGAGAAGCTTGGTGTTCTCCATATCGAGGTCCCTTCCAAGGGGAAGTGACGAGTTCGGAATCCATTCTGACGAGCAGGTCAGATATAATGTCTGATCCATTCTATCATGGTGAAAGGATTTGGTTCCTTCCATGTCAGATATGAGTGTTGAATGCCATTCTGGGAATGGAGGTACCTGGTCAGTTACCAGGAACACTCAGTCTGGGGCTGAGAGAGGCATTCTGATGAGCAGGTCAGATGTAAGGGCTGAGCCATTCTGTCATGGTTAAAGGATTAGGTTCCTCCCATGTCAGATATGAGTGTTGGCCATTCTGATGAGTAGGTCAAATGTAAGGGCAACTACCACTCTCTGGGAAAGTGGAGGCACGTGGTCAGTTACCAGGTAGCTCAGTCTGGGACTGGGGGCCATTCTGATGAGGTTGTAGGATTTGGTTCCTACGAGATCAGATGTGAGTGCAGGCCATTATGACGAGTAGGTCAGATGTAAGGGCAATTGTCATTCTCTGGAAGAATGGAGGCACCTAGTCAGTTACCAGGTAGCTCAGTCTAGGACTGGGGGCCATTCTGATGAGGGTGTAGGATTTGGTTCCTACGAGATCATATGTGAGTGCATGCCTTTCTGACGAGTAGGTCAGATGTAAGTGCTGAGCCTTTTCACAGATGATAGTAGTTGTGTCCTATCATGCTGGTGAATGTGAGTGATGGGCCTTTCTGATATGATTATAGTATTGATCCTATATGATCAAATGTGAGCGTTGGGCGTGCCTTTCTGACGAGTAGGTCAGATGTAAGTGATGGGCATGCCTTTCTAACAAGTAAGTCAGATGTAAGTGTTGGGTGGGCTATTCTGACGAGTAGGTCAGATATAAGCGCTGAAGAAGACCTACATGATGGCTAGGCCTACAACCAGCATGAAAGATGGCTGGCTCTATAGAACTTCTTGTGACGATAAGAATCATGAGATAGCACATATGATGATGACCCGAGATGATCCAGATCGAGCTATGATTTAGATCCAGTTATGATGTCTCTGAGATGTTCCAGATCGAGTGATGATCCAGATCCAGTAGTGATGATCCAGATCCAGTGATGATATCCAGTGATGATCCAGATCCAGTGATGATATCCAGTGATGATGATCTAGATCGAGTGATGATCCAGATCCATAAATGAAGATGACATGAAGATGAAGATGACTTGAAGTCGAAGATGACTTGAAGATGTAGATGACGAGAAGATCCAGAGAAGAAGACCAGTGATGAAAATTGTGTCGAGAGAATATGTTCCTAGTTAAGAGGGTGTGTTGATGTAATTGTAACTTTAGAATGTATTCACTTGTATTTCTTATCTATTGTAACCTAATGTTTATTCTAGGATGTTCTTATGTCATGTCATGCCCCTGAGGTTCCAATCGGGAGGATTTATAATGTAAACAAGTCATGTCAAGTCATTGTGGGTAACCCTCCTATTGTCTAAGGGTTAAATTCCTCGCAGTTTCGGGGCACTAGGGTTATTAGACTCACCTAGTGAAGTCGGCCCTAGTAGGGTTTTAGTCATGTCAGGAATTAGTATAAATAGAGAGGTGACTTCTCTATTTAGCACACACTCATCCACACTTAGTTGTAGCGCATAGCTGAGGAAGAGAAAGACACTGGGGCAAGCAAGAAAGATGTTACTGCTGTCGGGATATCATCTTACTGTTTTGGGGTTTTACCTTTTGTGTTGATTCTATCTCTGAGGAAGTTGCGGGGTTTTCTCCATTTATGGTTTCCCCAAGGAAAAACACTGTGTTCATTGTCTCTTGTGTTTGATTGATGTACTTGTTGTTCTATCAGTTAAAGATCCTAACATAATGCTAGCTTGAATGATGAAAAACTAACACATATGAACATGAAAATTTGTTTTATATATTTGGTGTAAGCCAATTATTGATGATATATATATATATATATATATATATATATATATGCTTGTTTGTGTTGGGCGTGGACCCTGAAGCACATGATTGATGAGATGTTTTGTGTTGAGCAAGGAGCTCTGGAGCACTTGAGTGATTGATGATTTGTGTTGAGAGAGAAGCTTTGGAGCACATGAGTACTTACCTTTGTGTTGAGCGAGAAGCTCTGGAACACATGAAAAGATAATTGGATGTGTTGGGAATAAGCCCTGGAGCCTTCCATGTTTATGTTGAGAATAAGCTCTGGAGCATCGGATCCTTAGCCATTGTATCCCTAGGTGTATCATACAAGTATATCCTAGCATTAGTGTTGAGCGAGGAGCTCTGAAATTGCACTGAATTGTAACTCCATGTTAAAGCTTTGAGTATGGGCTCTCATAAGCGCTAGGGGTTACTGGAAAAAAAATTAATAACTTCCGAGTGAAAATGACTCAAGAAAAATATTGATCTCATCATACTTATTTATAAGTGATTAAATGAAATTTTGAATTTCTGTATTCTCATAAAGTACTGAAGAGCTACCACATTATACAAGAGAAATCCAAGATGCAAGGATGTTTAGAGTTGCCTAGCCTATTAGACCTAAACCATCTACCTACTTGATCTTAATGAAGAAATGTCATTAAGTCTAGGAATCATAGTATATGATGCCCAAAGATATTGTTAACAAAATGTTATATTATTATGTACTTTATACATGGTATGTATAAAGAATTAAATATATTAATAATATAAATAAATGAAAGAAAGAAGAAAAAGCTCCATCAATTATTATTTCTTATTAAAAGATAATAAATAGTCCAAAACCTAAAAAGTCTAGCTAAGAACTAGAAGAAAGTTCCCAAGTTAAAATATTAATAATTACCCAAAGTAATTGAAAAGGGTTAAATCAAGAAACCAAGGTTTCTTGATTAAGATGAAAATTTTAAATTTTATTTTAATTCAATATACTTATTCATTCATGTACAATGAGCTTTACTCCAGATTTATAAAAGACCATATACTCAACAGCAGGATTCACGAGGACGGCGCTCACTTTTGGTTCATGTGTGGAGCCTAAAAGTTTTTTTAAGTTTATTCACTGTTTATCTTTTATATGGATCTATTATTATCCTCTAATGATTACATCTTTTAGATATATTAAAACACATAATAATAAGTATGTACTCCCTATATGAATAAATATCTCATGAATTATTATTTTTCTTAAAACGCTTTCTAATGATTACATCTTTAGATATATTAAAACACATAATAATAAGTATGCACTCCATATATGAATAAATATTTCATGAATTATATTATAACAATTACGTTGTAAGGCTTTTCACAAATGAGAAGCGACTCCTCGAATTTTACTTTTCACCAATTATGAACTGTTGGATATTTTGTCAGACGATTGGAATGATTTGGTTCATTGAAGCTTTCTCTTTTTATTTTTGTCATGTCAGCGTGCTTTTTATTTATTTTTCCATTTATGCGCGATCTGACATAAAGGTTATCTGTGACACATTGTGATCACAGCCATCCCAATTTCTCTTTCACTCTGCAGCAAACCATCGTTAAGCTCTCCTATCTGCCAACCATCGTTATAATAATGCTCTCAGAAGATTCAATGACAGCAGCCAACGAATAAGTCCCATCGATCTCTCAAGTGAGAGCCAACGAATAAGTCCCATCGAGCGCAATGTATTGATCTCTCACTTTCTCAAGTGAGAGTGAAGAGCAAACTGTTCAAACCTAAATGAGCTGCACTATCCTATCCGTTGAGAATCTTAAAATATGCCACTTCATACTATTTGCTCACTCTACACATTTGCATTATTAGAGTGGCTCCAATCCATCATACATCGTAGTTTGCAATACCACAGCACAATCTATCTTGTCGTTTATATATTTGTTCATATGTTAGATATTTCTATCACAAGGGCCCTAACATCATTCAGTAGGTCAATATTGGTTCCATTTTCTTGTGTACATTAGTTTAAGATCGTCGAAAAGGAAAAAAGGAGTCAACCAATAGAATCTTTGTGGTTGGTTTAGAATCTTTGTGGTTGGTTGACTTGTATTCATATATAATTTGTTCATTTTATTTTCAATAGATCATAAAAAGGAAACACAAAGTTAGCTTATAAAAAGTTGGGCTGGGTTATGTTGATTATATATATTTATATATAAATATCTTTTTATTCATGGAAATGGATAGAAAATAAAGTAAAATAATTATATTTATGAGTTTTATTTACATTTTTACCTTTATGTGTGTATATTTTAGAATTTTGGGGTGGACTATCATCTATGCTTTTTCATCAATGGATGAAAATAAGACAAGTGTACTCTCCAGATTGATTTTATGGGTATAGTCCAAAATTCAGAATTTACAATTTCAAAAAAATGAAAAATAGCTTAGTTAACATCTGCCAAGTATAGTTCATTATAGTTGGAAAAACTAAGCTTTAACTTCAACTATTCGGTTATTAGATACAACTAGGAGCTTATACAACTATGAGGTTAATTTCATTGATGATACAACTAGTACACCAACATAGTTTGTTGTTGGATCACACTGATAGGGATCAAATGGTTGACAGATAGCAATGGAATGGAAGATAGTTTGGATTTTTTTTTATTCCTCATATTATTCTAGTTAAATGGGTTCAACTCTGAGTTATCCATGCCTAACCACATGTTATCACTATCATTCTTCATGTTGTCTATTTATTAACTATCAATTTTTTTTTATATTCTTTTTTTTTAATCTCATATTATTTTAGTTATATATGCCATGAACGGTTGGTTATCCATGCATCGCTACTAGTTATTCATTCATCAACAACTAGTTATTTTTTATATTCTTTTTTATTATAATTGTTTATTTCAAATTTTGAACGAGTGCCATAGAATCAATCTCGAAATTACACTTGTCTCATCCTCGTCCGTAGATGAAAAAGCATAGGTCGTAGTCCACCCCAAATCTCAAATAAAAACGTCTATCGGCGTAACTATTGGCTTAACTTCAACTCCAATTATGACTTTTCCTTGAACTACACTTCCTAATATATTAATTTTAAATTAACTATTAGATACAACTATTAGCTTAACTCCAATGATTCTACAACTATAACTTAACTTCAACTCTAATCATGGTTATATTGGATAACTACTAGCTTAACTATTATCGTAACTATTAGATACAACTATTAGCTTAAATCCAATGATTCTAGAATGATTAGCTTAACTTCAACTCTAATCGTGGTTCTATTGGATAACTATTAGGTTAACTGCAATAGTGATACAGCTATTAAATTAAATTTAGATGAATGTAAAAATTAAAAAGTGGTAATAAAAAACTATTAGATGAACATGTAGTTGTACTCCATTGACTCCATCTCTTAACCTAAGAAGTAGACCTTCATTGCACTGAAACCATGCACCACCCAATAAGCTTTCCATTTGGTAGGAAATGTAGCATCCTAAGAACAATAGGCTCATAGGTCAATGCAATCTAAAAATATGTATTAGTAATTAATCACGGATCTCAATGTGTCAAATATATGCCTCTCGACGTATTCCGAACATATTAATCTTTTTTTTAACAGAAACCTGGAAGATATTGTATTTATATATATATAAAAGACGTAGCCAACTAAGCATACAAAAAAGGACCTCTGAGACCTGCATAATATACTGATTGTACCCAAAATTTTAGAGTTGTTTGTGCTGGAAACTAAAGACTTAAACCTGCAACTATGCCAAAATAAACTTCTATCACCCTTCGAAGGGTATATGCAAACCAATGCAAACATAGACACCTAAAACAAAAATGCAGAAAAACGTAGAATACCATTTTAGTTTGGATTACTCCCGCTACTTTCCTTTTGGGTATTTTACTGGATAGAGTACTAAGGTTTCCTCCATTGCCTGATCTTTGATAGGGGAGTCATGAATATGGCTGATTTGGTTCATATTGACCAACTTTTGTAAATCCTACTTCATGTAGCCAATTGTTCCCATTAGCTCATGTAGATCTCGATGGTTGTATTCTATTCGAGCGTCATGGTTCCCCATCTGTCGGGCCATCCATTTGACTTCTTATGCTTTTGAGCTACCTTCTGTTACACCTCTATTCATAATGTCATAGATCCATCATAGGTGTTGCTTGATATCCTTGAGAGATGCGTGGAGGTCGTCCAAAGTAACATCCCTTTCTACCATCACTGCCTGAGACAATGTCAGAGTCAGATTGCGCAGCAAGAACTTCCACTTGAGAACTGGGAAACCAGTCCTTTTATGTAATGATTAAGGAGCCCAATGAAAAGGTGAAAAAAGGCTCTGCGGTGGACAAGTTCATTGTGTTGGGCCTTTGTTGCACCAGGAGAAACTATTCACTGCACCATGGTTTTCATTCGATGCTCCAGGCATACTAATTCCTGTCGAAGTGCAAGCAACTTCTGAGCCGGGAAATACGTTCACTGCACCGTGAAATTCATTAACTACACCGTCGAAAACAAGCTCTGCACCAAATGAAAAGGGAACATAATGACCGTAGAGAGCTAGAGGAGACTTCATTAGGAAGTTTTCCTGGACTCGTACAGGAGATTAATCCCACTAAGAAGGCCTGGGGTTGCATTAGAGTCCCGTCACATGGGCTGTGAGGAGACAGTTGGGCGTCGGAGGCCATGCAACCTGCCGGCTGGAGGAGCGACAGAAAGTGGGGACTTTCCCCCATTAAAAAATCATTTTTTTTAATAAACAATGAAAAATAGAGGGGAAATCTAATGCCAGCCTTAGACCACCCTTGATCCCCTTTATCCTTGCAAATGTTCCTAAGGGACATAAATTATGTTTTTCAAGTTTCCCTTCACCTTGAAATATCCCATTTTTAACTTGGCACCTTGGTTCGCTAGCTTATCTACATCTGAATTGTTACCTTTGAGAAAGTGGAAATAGGAGACTTGAGCGTTTAATAAAACTTGTCAAATTCGCTCATAGATTCTTCGCATTTGGATTGCTCCTTTGTTGTAACCATTGATCATTTTGTGGATTACTTGTTTGGAATCTCACAAGACAATTATTTTGGTGATCTTTAGTTTCTTATCCAACTCCAATCCAAAGAAGAGCGCAAGCCATTCAAATTCATTATTGGTTTTTTCGACCAAGTCCCGAGGCATAAGACGACACTATATTTCCTCTGGGATCAAAGATGATCTCACCCACACCTACCTCCCCGCTCCAAACGTATTAATCTTATTAATATGGTTATTACTAGTTTTAAATAGACTCGTGAACAAAATATTACTTTGGATTAATTATAGTTCTAATGAAATCATGGCCATGTGTTTGATTTAAATTGGAGCATAAGAGACTTTCGTGTTTCTAAGCTTTTTAAATATTTTTATGTGATCTAAATATTGTAGAGTAAGATTCAAATTATTGTGGAAGTAGGATCTTGTTAGGTAGTTTCTCTAGGTTTATGCATGTTAACAGTTATTTCCACATTTTTTAATTTTTTTCTATTATGTGAACTTTATTTTTTTTTCCTTTTTCTCAAAATTCTCTTGCAAATTTAATGTGGCACGTCAACTTAAAACAACATTATCATTATTTTTAAACCTTGCCGTAAAAGCAATATATCAAATTGGTTTAAGAAAAGGACTCACTGTGGAATTTTTATGTCTCCGACATATTGTTTTTGGTTGGGGGCATTATTTCGGAGGGCGGCATGTATACTTTTTTTATTGACATAACATTTTCCAAAAGTTGGAGAATTTTTTTTTTTGTATATTTATAAGTTATTTATTTGACATGTTATTGGCGTTGTGGAGGATGATGCATGCCTTGGTTGCAGTACCCCACCCCCGGCGGTGTGCTAGCGTATGCAGTCTTCAATGTTCTGGGCGGGTAGATGTCTCAGCCATCACAACATTATGGAAATTTGGGTGGCTCTTTGAATGTGAGTGTCCTTAGCAGCAGGTGGTGGGGTGGTTCAACACTAATAAAGACTATCAGTAAAATAATGTTGATTTTTAGGGTGTTTAGTGCGGTTTCCTACGGGATTTTATGTATTTTGATGGAAAACAACACCAAATGTTGGAGGTATGTCTATCTATGCTTAACATCCTTACATGGATTTGATTTTTGAAGCACTTAATCTACAAAGGATTTGAATGTTGACAAGAAAATAATTTCTGGATGTGCACATGTTGAACTTCATAAGCGTTTAGTGCTAGAATTTTTCCCTGAAGATTTTGTTCATGAGGTCCAACATTCGAATTCGAATCGTTGTTGTGTTGCTTCATATTTAGGGCTTGATTTTGAACAAGGAAATTTTGGCCATGGGCTAAATTAAGGGAGTTAGAAAATTTTAATGAGTGAATTTAATATGAAAAGTTCTTTTTATATTTTAATATGTTTGTCCAATATTTATTAAACAAATAACAATTAAAATACGGAGTAAGCTAGCTATGGAGCAATCCTCCCTCATCGGACGGAGGAGGAGCAAAGTTAACGTTGACTTTGCTCCTCCTCCGTCCGATGGAGGGAGGTTTGCTCCATAGCTAGCTCACTTAAAATACAAGTATTCCTCCACCTATTAATGAGGGAGGAAAAAAAATAATGATTTCGCCCTCCAAAGTTACCTAAAATCCTCTCTTTGCCCTTGATTTTCAATAAAATTCATATTTAATCCTTCCTTCGCCCCCTATTTTT
>LPNX010335086.1:0-14360 GCA_001517045.1 Pseudotsuga menziesii | reverse complement strand
CCCCCCCCCCCCCCCCGCATTTCTTTATAACTTATTTTTGCCTTTCTTCGGGCCAAAACCCCCCAAATTTCTATGATTTTTTATAACTTTTAAACATGTCTTCATTAGATCGACCAATTGATCTTTTTGGCTAAAAGATAATATTCATCATCCCAAATGTATCATTTTTTTCTTTCTATTCAGAAATCGGTCTTCACCCAGTGCTAAAGTAAAATCTACTTGTTGTTTATGACACTTTTTTTTTGCAATTTTAAATTGTTTTGGGTTATATAGTTACATATTACTAGTTATGCAAGAGATAGTAATGTGAGAAATATTAAAACTCTACTTATAGTCATGCTCCATACATATTTAGTAATGAATGCTAGGTAGTTAATTCTATTGACAAAATGGCCTCTTCTCGTGGCAAAAAGTTCAGACTTTTTTTCAATTTCAATGGCTAGTTGCGAGTAATTTGGTTGACTTTTGGATCTTTTGTTCACTTAATTCTATCACCTCATCTTGTGTTGTTGGGTTAATAAGCTAATTTTTTAATTAAAATCTGAATTATTCATGCTTTTGCATCTCATTGTTCTATAAATTATGGTAAGCTGAATAGAAGGTTATGGTTATGGGATTTGTATCGAGTCACATTTGATTTTGATAACCATTTTAGTTGTGTCTAATAGGTTAAGATTTGAATTTTTTTTCATTATTTGATTCTTTGATTGTGTGAGTAGCAATCTCATTCTTTGTTTACCTTTTTTTTGGTAATTCACAACACATTTTTTTATTATAATATTAAAAAAATCCAATCATTTTTATTAATTTGAATTATATATATATATATATATATATATATATATATATATATATATATATTTCCAAGAAAAAAAGCGTAATTTTATTTCAAGCCGAGGCGATACAAAATTACATTCTGTAGGTGCTGAAGCACATCCGAGACAAGACCATAGGTCTGCTAAAAAAATAACAAAAAACAAGAATATTACATGAGTTTTCTAAGAATTAGGGATTTTATAATAATCCTCTAATTTCTCTTTCTTCCCTCTCTTCTTTGTTTTCACTTCTGTCCATCCCCTTTGCTGAGGTGCGACGACAATCAGTTTTTTTAATATATATATATATATATATAAGTTCTAACCCACCATAATAAAATATATGAGCTTCCAACAATTTGTGAACTTCTTTCTCTACGGTCAATGCCATCTAATATTTCTAGGGTTCCATTGAAAACATAGTTTTTTAAAAACATATTTCGAATATATATGCATATAACAAAAACTACTTCAATTTTCTAGGGTAAAAAAACTGCCATGAAAACTAAAACTAGATGGACAATTAATTTTTTAATTAGTTTATGCAACCTTTAAATTTTGCATGTTAGTTTAAAAATATATATATTTAGTATATATGCACAAAACAAAAACTACTTCATGGTGTTGTGTCATAAAACTTATGGAGAATGGTTTTTTTATTAGTTTATGCAACAATTAAATGTTCCAACTTAGTTTTTTTTTAAATATATTTAATATATATATGCACAAAACAAAAACTACTTCAAGGTATTATGCAGTAACTACCATGAGAAATGGATGGAAAATGGTTTTTTTTATTAGTTTATGTAATCTTTTAATTTTCCAAGTTAGTTTTTTAAAATATATTTAGTATATATATACACAAAACCAAAACTACTTTATTGTGTTATGTAGGAACTGCCATGAAAAACGGATGGAGAGTGCCTTTTTCATTAATTTATGCAAGCCTTGCATTATTTCATTATGTTATGCAGTAAAATTTTATGGTAAATAATTGCCATAACAACTTGATGGAGAATGGTTTTTTTATTAGTTTATGGAACCCTTCAATTTTCCAACTTCGTTTTTTCTAAAAATATTAGTATATATGCACAAGACAAAAACTATTTTACCGTGTTATGCATTACAATTTTATGGTAAAGAATTTGCATTTTTATTAGTTTATGGCATCCTTAAATTTTCCAACTAAGTTTTTTTTTAATATATTTAATAAGTATACACAAAAATATTAAATATATATGCACAAAACAAACAATTTTACGGTAAAAAAATCACAATAAAAACTGGATGGATAAAGGAGCTTACAACTAGCTACTCCAAGCCATTTATGAACACGAGTTTCATAGATAACACTTAATATATTGAGTGTTATATGCAACTAACTCTTGGTACAATATAATAGTGATACAAAAATGAATTTCTACTAATCAATTAGGAAAATAAAATAGTGTTTTGGCTATATGAACAACTTTGCAAATTATAGTGTGATCCGCGAGATGTAGAACAGTTGGTGGCGGGGTATGGTTAAGACGCCCCCTAAGCTGGAAGGTCACCGGTTTTAATCCCGTCGGATACCTAAAATCCAACCATGTTAAGGGTTGGTGCGGTCTAGGCCGGGTGTGATCCCCGGGTGATTTTGACAACTTAGATGCCCCTGGTTCATGGCTACTCAGCCAATGGCAACCCTGCTAGTCAGGGGGGTTCCACCACTTTTCCAACCAAAAAAAAAACTTTGCAAATTATAGTGTGGATGTTTATGTTGCTTAAATTGCATGCAAGAGTGTTTCAACCGGGATCCATTTAAAGTGTAGTTCATTTGTTTGTAGTGGTTATCATTAAAATATATATGATTGCTATTATTTATATATTTTGATTTAATGTGTGGTTAGTATTTGTAGTGGTTATCATTAAATATATATGATTGGTTATTATTTAAAAATATATATTTAGTGTGTGATTATATATATATATATGAAGTGAGAGATTGGAGAATTTTGAATTTTGAGAGATTAAAAAGATTGAAAATGTATTGTAAAGGTTGTAAATGGGTAAAAAAGAGAAAAAATTTCGTAAGGATTTAATATAGGCTTATTTTAGTACCAAAAAAAGTTTGTTCAATGGTTACACAATTTTAGGTTGAAATTATGTTTTTAAAGATTAAAAATTATGCATGTATGTGTGGGATTAAGGCTTGTTTTGAGGCTAAGTATTATTATGCAAATTTGGAGTGGAATAAGTTGTAGTGATTTTGCATCATGCATTTCTTTCTTGCTCATTTTAGAATTTAGATGAGCAATATTTTGTTTTCTAAACTTATTGGCACAAATGCAACCCATATTTATCACTAAAGATTTATAGAATCGTGTGACTAGAAGCTATGGTTTTCCTTCTAATAAAGAATAAAAAGTATTGGATGATAATGGAAAGAATCCTTAAAAGAATTTATATAGAAATATAATGAAGCACTTTCTCTCATAAATAGTGCATTTGATGAACCAATATTTTCTAGAATTTATGTTGCAAAATCATCTAAACAAGCATCTATTATACTAAAGAATACTTATGAAGATTAAGTAGTAGACCATATGAATAAATTTAATGTGAAAATTGTATGTGCATAAGTAAATGATATTGATGATGTTCAAATTGAGTTCGGGAACGATGAAAGAGTTTGAAGGCTAAAGATGGGGTTTTAACACTGGAAACCCTAACCAATGAAGATCGCAATGTCCAATTAGTGGATTATTCTGATGACTCAATAGAGAGCATAAATATTTTTGAGCACTTTGGTTTAGGGTCCCATGAGAGGATTTTGGAACTTGAATTTTCATAACAATTGATCGATTCCAAACATATAGTGCCAATGGGGCTTTGGTCATTTTCTTTTAATAGATTTAATGAGCTGTCAAGATCACATGAGGATCGTTGTCAAAACTATTTATGTGAATTTAATCACCATGCCAAGGTGGAAAGGTTATCCTATCCTATTGACCTTAGTTATGGCAAATCATATACCAAGGTGGTGAAGAAGTATTTTCCTTCACCCAAGGTTAGAGCTAATTGCTTGGGATTTTGATCCATAAATTCCATGTGATATTCAATGTTTACCAAGTTTTCAATACTTTTTTAGAGCAAAGGGGATGAGACATATAGCTTACATAACCATAACTTTATAGACAATAATTTTGATAAGAATGAGGAAGAGACGTGAAAGAGACTATGAAGGCTTGGGGTTATGAAGGTAGCATTTTTTTGGTAGAAAAATGGATTTTGAAGCTCTAAGAAGAGGAGGTGTAGGTGTGTCAAAGGATATAGAAACAATGCCACCTAAAAAAACCTAGGAAGATGCTTAGGAGTAAAAAATACAAGGTTAGTATGGTGGTGAGCGAGGATATTGAGGTTAATTAGGTTTTGGATTTTTCAGGTAAGACCATTGTGGAGAAGTTCCTATGGCATCACCTTAAGGAATAGGTCTAGAATAGATGGTTCTCTATGCTAGCTTACAAACCCATCATTCGTGTACTTTATTGTGGTTATATTGTTTTCATCTTCTAGTCAAAGGAATACACCCACAAGATTATCAAAGGATGATGGTTTTAGGGTCAAGGTTACCTAAACCTCAAACCATAGCACCTATATTTTGATTCCAAGGATGAGTTGGTCACAATCCTTCTAATATGGGTCAAACTTTCAAACCTCCCTATGGATTTATGGTCAACGAAGGGTATATATTCAATTGGTAACAAACTAGAAAGATAATAATGGTTGATAACTCATTCAAGGTTGAATGCATAAGGATGATAGTCCATGTTATAGTTGAGTTTGATATAAGGAGAGGGATCTTTGAGATCATATATATAATTTATGGTGATAAGAGATATACCCAGGTCTAGGACTATTCAAATGTGCCATTTTGGTGCATCTCATGTCATATATATGGAAATAGTTTTTAAGAATTTCAATTATGTTTTAGAAAGTATGTGTGGTGAAAAAAATTTGGTCATGACTTTTCTCAGGTTGGAAACATCAAAATGGAGGGACACAGAAGGATTGGCCTATTGGAGACATGGTTGTGGGAGATACCATGGGGAAAAACATGGAAGTGGCTGGTGGATCTTATTCTTCCATTTCTATTGCAAATTATAAAGGTAAGAAATCTCATCTTTCTGGGGTTTCTAGTTCCTACTTTTGTACAAGAAGAGAGGTAGATTGGCCAACCTCAGCCAAGGGAACAAAATATTTTGTTGTCTCCTAAAAAAATCTTAGTAAAGTATGAGGTGTTGTTTTGGGTTAGAGAGTTTTGAAGGATATAAGTCTAATGCACATTCTAGCAATTTGACATTTGCAATGGCCATACAAAACAATCCACAATTAATAATTTCAATCTCTATTTGCATCACATCTAGGATCTCTAAGTGGTATGGTTGAAAATAGAATCCCCTTAATTTTCCTTCCATAGATAAAGTAATTGAAGAAAATCCATCCAAAAGTGTAAGGAAAAAGTACTCTTTACACCTCTCACAACATCATTGGTGATTTTGATTCCCATGTGGATGCTAAATAAAGTAAGCATTTTAATGAACAATGAAAATGTGAAGAGTTCTCATTTTCCTTCATACCTCCTATAGATTTAGTAACTTTCACAATACATAAGAGACCTCTTCATTTAAAAACCTCTTATATCGCCGCTCTCAGGTAATATTCTCACATGTGATTCTATTTCAATGAGGATACGTCAGTGATTATCCTCCAAATGAACTAATAGATTGTCGGAAATAAATTGCAACAACTCACAAATATTATCATCTATGCATATTATGTTTAAGAAAATAAACAATATGTTTAAAAAATATGAACTTGTCATGGTTCCCAGAGTAATGAAAAGCTATGTTACTAGAAACACAACCCCTCCATTTCCTTCGAACATACAAGGAAACTTTTACAAAGTGGAAATACCATAGAAATTTCTTGGAAATTCCTAGAAATTTTTCCTATGACATTTTAGTTTCTTGAATTTTTTTTAGGTGTCGAAGTTGTGTCCTTTAGTTAGGTTACATTTCAAACAGAAAATAATATTTCTTGATATTTGACTAGTGAGGACCACCATAGACCAAATTTTGAAGAGGGGAAAAGGTTAAACAAAAATAAAAGAAAAAGACTAAATTGAGAGAAGGAATATCAAACTCTTTTCTTATAGAGAAACAACTAGCTTTAAGGGACTAGGAGTGGATTTTTCACAAGGAGGAAGAAGAATGGAAGTTGACATTGATAATGACTTAGCTTAGAGTATGTGATAGAAATATTAAAAATGTTCATAGAGAAGCCATCAAAAGTGCAGCAACCAATCATTTCTCTAGCTTAATATTAAGGAAAGACCTTTCCAATGTGGGTAGATAAAAGACCTTTTTTTAGCATTAAATACATTGTTGAAACAGTAGGAAAGGGCCCACCATCTGCAACATTAGTTTTTTTTAGGTGGATGTGTTAGGAGGCAAGGGCCCACCTTGTTACCGAGCTCACCCAATTTGAATAGCTATATAATTTTGTAATTATTTTGGTGTGATAATTTGTTGATAGATGCATGTATGCCAGGATGATGCGAGTAGTGTGTTGCTAGATCAATAAGTCATCTGTAGAATTAATACATTGTTGAAACAGTTTGTTAATTAAAGTGTGTGAATCCTGCATTGCTGAAACAATTGATTACTTGGCATGTGTGATCTCTCTTAGGGTATGCAAGTATTTATTGATAATTAGAAGTGTTGAAAAAATATTTAATTTCTTGTTGAATTGATATCACAGGTTGAATTCGATATGATTAAT
The DNA here is from genome assembly GCA_001517045.1 of Pseudotsuga menziesii. Lineage (NCBI taxonomy): Eukaryota > Viridiplantae > Streptophyta > Pinopsida > Pinales > Pinaceae > Pseudotsuga > Pseudotsuga menziesii. Next base: position 7,722 of record LPNX010335086.1, on the reverse strand, counting down.
TACTGCTAAAACAAATCTAGATGAATGTGTGATTGTAGTTCATGGTCAAGTAGAATTGAGAATTGTGGAGCTTGGATGTTGTGTCATCAATATATAATAGATATTTCATTCTTGAACGAGTGGTGATTGGATTTAACTTCTTGCAAAAATAATATATATACTTTATCTTTATGAACACTTCTAGATTTCTATTCTTGCTAGAGTGATTTCATTTTTCCACAAGGAGTGATTTATTCTTGAAGATTGAACTAGCAATTAGAATTAATATGATTTAGTGAGAAAGAAGTTACATAACAGTTTTAGCAATTAGGTTGTCCATTTAACATTGGGTTATTTGGGTGATTGTATGAGAATTAGTGTCAGAAATAATTGAAATAATATGAAGAGAAACCTATTAGAAGGAAAAGTGAAAGAACAATGAATTATGATTTCTTAAGAATCAAAGAGATGGTGGATCTTCTTGGCAAAAGATTCACCAATTTTTTACAATATTTTATAAAGCAGTGAAAGATTCGCCAGTTTAACAATTTTTTATAATGCAGTGAAATATTCGTCAATATTTTACAATATTTTATAATTTAGTGAAAGATTCACCAAGATTTTACAACATTATATAATAAAATGAAAGATTCTCCTAAACATTTATATACATATTATATTATTGATAAAATCACCTTCAAATTTTCCTATATATCAGGGAGATTCGCCCACTTTTTATACATATAAATCTAAGGGGGGTTCTTAAAATCATCCCTGATTTTGAATTTTTTGTTCGCGACATCCAACCTTCGAATCATTGTTGTGTTGCTTCATATTTCTGGCTTTATTTCAATCTTTTGTTCACGAGGTCCAATGTTCGAATGGTTGTCGTGTTGCTTCATCTTTTGGGCTTGATTTTGAATTTTTTTCTGTGTTGTGAACCGAACTTTACTGTCTATTATTTTCCAATATATGTATCTCTAAGAAACATTCATCAAGCAAACAAAAATTCTTTAAGGTAAATAACATGTTAAGGTAATATGTAAAAAATTGAATCTTTTGTTATTTATTTATTTTTTGTTTAGTTTGTATTCAAAATTCTCATACTCAGTTGTTTCCTTACAAGTAGCTAGCTTTTGAATTCGACTTAGCCAAGGGTTTTGAATTTTACGGTGAAAGAAACTTCAATTTCCATGGAATCGAACAAGTTATGCAATTTTTAGTAGATTTTATTAGTGAGGGAAGATGAAATAAGTATCAATTGGGTTAGTGCGAGAAATTTCAAGATCTTAAAATGTCAGGATATGGCAGAAGGTATGAAGGAAATGGAGAGGGTTATGATGAATGGGGTTCTTCTCCTCCTACTAAAGAAGAATTCTAGAAACCTTCTTCATACAATGTTTTTTAGGACATAAACACACAATGCCAGTTATGCTTATAATTGTTGGACGTGGTGGTGGTGCCTCTACACAGGTATTTTCCTCTCCTCTTTTCCTCTGCAAGTATTGGCATGCCCCCTCATTGATGACTATGTGGGCCAAATTCCTAGCCCAATTAATCCATTGGGTGCAGGAAAAGAATAATCCATTAGAAGGATTGAATTTTTTATATAGGAAATTAATTAAGTAGGAACAATTAATTTTCTTTAGGAATCGAAATGTATTTGGGATAAAGTATTTATTTCATAAATAAAGTTGATTGAAAATAAATAAATGAATAATGAGCCAAGTGGGGCGCATAAAAGGATGAGGTGGACCCGGGAATCTTGGGAGCAGAAGAGAAAAGAGAAGACAAAAGCATGCACAAAGCACGAAACTACAGGAAAAGCAGGAAACAAGAGGGCACAGTTTCCATAGGAAGAAAATCAAGTTAGTTGGAAAGGAAGGAAAGCAAGGAAGACAAAGCAGGAAAGTTCCTACTCGATTCTCAAAATTTAAAAATCCCCGACAGTGATGTGCTATCATTGTTTTATAGACCAATTAGATTTCATGGTTGAATTCAATTGAGAGCATTATGCTCCTCAAGACTTGGGAGATGCACCCCTAGTCATGCTGGGAGATGTTCCCCTGCTTCCATTGAGAGGATGAAGGGATTAAAGTTTCATCATTGATTTTATTCCCTAGTTGATTGAAGAAGTTAGATACCTGAATTCTGCTTTTCTCTAGTGAATAGTGCCTCTAATTACACTATAGTGATGTAGTGATTATGAAGACTATATCCTAAGATACTTCTGAGATATATTTAGAATTATTTCTTTTTTTTATGATGCAATAAATATTCTTTTCAATTTTTATGGAAGATCAAGTTGTTTTGAAAAGCTTATTCAGGAGTTAATTCGACCATGTCTAGTTTTACATGCATTTTTTACGAGTTTTGTTATAATGAGCGTAAACCACCATATTTGTAACGAATCATATTCACTTCTATTATTATAGGCTACTAACACACTAAACTATTATTTCCAGGTCCAAATCAAGGAATTTGTATCCCCCTTCCAGTGTTTGGGAAGGTCAGAACTCAAACCCAAGGAGTTGTCCACATAACTAGTTTCAATAGTGCGACCCACAGAACCTTTATAATATATTTAAGACCTAGAAAAACCTATTTATAGTGACCTATAGTTTCATATAATAGTTATGAAGGTCTCCCTAAGCCAAATCCTATCACCACTGGTTGGTGGAGACTAGATTGTAAAGGTTCTAGTTGGCATATGTTGGGACTCCCATGAGCCTGGAATTAGACTTCATCCTTGATGATGTTTGAAACCTAAAATGACCCACCACATTGTGTTTAGGAACCTAAAAATTTATGCAATTCCCTTTCCTTGTTGATCTTCGTGAATCATCTTTCTGCTTACTCCTCAAGCTCGAAATCCCCCCTGCCTATTAGCTTGTTTGTTGAAATTTTTGTGCAAGAGTTAATGAACTATTGAATCTTATTTGGTTCATTATAGTGGTATCAGGGCATGGTACTCTAAACTTGCTCAAGTGTTAAATCATCAGTCATATAAGATATCCATATCCAAAGAAGAAATATCATCTAGGGGATGATTCAGATGGCATGAATTCTACTGAAGGAAAATTCCAAGGAGAAAGTGAAAGGCGTAACATGGGAGGAAATGGTGATGTCCAAAGTACGATTACAAGATTGATGCAGGGATTCATAGACATGACCCATAACTTCATCTTGTTCGGACAAGAAGCCATATTATTTATTGTTAAGCATTTGGAGAATAAGCATTGTGAAGGAAGGGCCCTAAAGGGTTTGTATTTTCAAGTACTGGGCCTTATAATTAGCCTATTGAGTTCACATAGGAACCTTCAAGTAAATACATGCCTACTATTCTCAAGTTCATTGATTAGCAAAGAGAAGAGTTGGAGATTCATAATGAAAACATTGCTATCATGGAGGACAAGCACATTGAATATCTCACAATGAATGAAGAATATCGAAGGAATTTGGAATTCAAACAGTTTTGTTATCTCTGATACAAAACCAATTCAAGAGATGGATTTCAAAATCATAATAAGAATTATGAGCTGAAGAATGTTACTAGAATAATCTCTCTGCCCTGATTTGATGGTTCATCAAACTGTATAGCTAGCTCGTGGGTCCAAAATCTAGATACATACTTTCAATTAAACCCAATGGTTGAGAGATGTCAAAATATCCACCCTACACTTGGATAGAGAAGCTAATGAATACTGGTTTCATGGGATGAAGATCCTTGGACATGACCAAGTGACCACTTATGATGAATTCACAAGAAGACTGCTTGATATATTGGAAATAAGAGACCTTGAAATATCTTTCAGAGAGCTTACACATGTAAATCAAACTGCATCTCCTAAAGCTTACATATCTGAGTTCCAGAATTTGGTTGTTATGGTGACCGACATCTCATAATCTAGATTGGTCTTGTTGTTCATTAAAGGATTGGCCAAACCCTTGAAAGGTTTGGTGAAAGCCTACAGACCATTCACCTTGCAAGATGTTATTCCAAGGACAAGATTCTCTCCTAGGCCGAATGATCCTTCTCAGTTCAAGACCTAAAGGGTAACCATGAAGAGTACTACTGGAAACTTCAAAATGGATAACTTTTCTAAAGATCGGCATGATCTGAGAAGAAGGAAGTTATGTTTCACCTGTCAGGAACCATGTGTTCTAGGCCATAAGTGTCTACTGGGAAGGCACACTATATTGAAGTATTTTAAGATACTGAAGCTTCAAAGGAAGAGGAAGAGAAATCATATGAGACAACATATGAAGAACCTCCTCCTAAGGTGAGCAAAATTCCAGTATTATCATGGGTGCCCCACTTCCACACTCTCTGATTCAAAGGAGTGTTGAAAGGGAAAGCATAAAATGTTTTGGTAGATGGAGGGGATACACATAACTTCATTGATAAATCAATGGTGGAAAGAAGAAAGCTTCTCACTTAAGACTTTGCAGGATTCACAATTATCATACTAGGTAATCATTCTATGGAATGCTCCAGATGGATTCCTAAATTGCAAGTAACTATAGGAGATTACACTATGATATATAGATTTTATGTGGTTAATGTCGATTATACTAATACGGTTTTGGGATTACAATGGTTGTACTCTATTAGGAAGCATATGATAGACTATCAAGTTCTTGAGATGAAATTCCAAGATGTTAGTGGGAAAAAGGTAGTGTTGAGGGGAGTCAACACCTACCCAAAATAAGTAGTGACTTCACATAGTATGAGATCTATTATGAAACATGGGGATATTGAATGGGATGCAGAGTGTTTTATTACTAATAAATACATCTCTTCAGAGATAGCACAGTACCCCAAATATATTCATAATTTACTTCAAAAGAATAAGAATTTGTTTGGGGACCTACCTCATGGTCAGCTACCAGACCAAGGGGTTGAGCATAAGATTGAACTCGAAATAGGGACTTATCCTATTAAATTTCGTCCTTACGAACACCCTACAATATTCAAGGATGAGATAGAGCGAACCATCAAAGAATGATTGATTTGGGGTTCATTAGACCAAGTTACATCCCTTTTGCTTCCTCTGTGGTGCTTGTTAAGAAGAAGGATGGGACTATGTATGTGCATGTGCATAGACTATAGAGATGTCAATAGAAAAACCATTAAAATTAGATATCCTATTCCAAGGATTTATGAACTAATGGATGAGCTTCATGGGGCTAAATATTTTTCAAAGATTGATCTTTGCTCTAGTTACCACGAAATCAAGATGAAGGAGGAAGATATTTAGAAGACAACTTTCCGCTATCACTACGGGCATTTTGAGTTCTTAGTCATGCCTTTTGGCTTAACTGATGCACCAAAAACATTCCAATCATACATGAACTGAATGTTTAACAAGCAACTCCGTAAGTTTTTTATTTTTTTCTTTAATGATATTTTAATATATAATAGAACTTGGGAGGAGCATATCCATCATTAGGACATTGTACTAATTATTTTGGCAGATCAGTATTTCTATGCTAAGTTATCCAAATGTGAATTTGGAATGGTTGAAATTTTATCCCTTGGTTATGTGATTGCACAAGAGGGAGTAAAGATCTATGTGGAAAATATCCTAGCTATTTTGGATTGGCCAAGTCTCAAAAATCTCACTGAACTAATAGGATTCATTGGTTTGTGTGCTTACTAGCAGAATTTTGTTAAAAGTTTCTCCAAATTATCATATCCATTGACATAACTTACAAAAAAAAACTTTCAAATGGTCGGAAGAAGTAGAGACAGTATTCAAGAGAATGAAGGAGGTAATGAGTAGTTTCCCTTTTCTTGCACTTCCATATTTTTCTCAACCTTTTGTTCTGGAATGTGATGCCTCAAGAAATGGGATTGGAGCTATGTTAATGCAAAATAAACACCTCACAACCTTTGAAATTAGGAATTTGTAGCCACATGAGAGGATCTACTCATTATATGATAAGGAAATGTTGGATATCATGCATGCACTAGTTAAGTTTAGACAATATTTGGTGGGGAGTAAGTTTGTCATTAAAAATGATCATAATAGTTTAAGACATTTTCTATCACATAAAGACATGAATGATAGGTGGAAAAAGTTGCTCAGCAAAGTCCAAGATTTTGATTTTGACATTGATTATAAGAATGGAAAGTTGAATGTGGTAGATGATGCACTCTCTAGAAAACAAGTGCTTGCAATGTTGAAATTGCATGATGATTGGAAGGTACAACTAGCAGTAGTGTAATCCAAAAATCAGTTTGCATGTGATTTGTTGGATGGGGTTATTCATGATGACTCTTATAAGACCCTTAATAACATCATATATCATAAATGAAGGATCTACTTGGTTCTTGGATCCACACTGAAAAGGAAGATCCTAGAAGTTGCTCATGATGTGCCCCTAGCAAGACTTCTGGGGTTCTTTAAGACATATCAGAAGTTGAGAGAAAGGTTCTCTTGGAAATGCCTAAATAATGATGTGATGGAGTATATGAATGCATGTGTGGCATGCTAAAAAAAACAAAGTGGATAAGACTCATCTAGCCATTCTATTACAACCCCTTCCCATTCTGAAACAAAAATGGGAAAGTATATCTATGGACTTCATCACCGAGCTGCCCAAAATCCAAGGTAAAGATAGTAATTTTGTTGTGGTTGATAGACTAACAAAGTTTGCACATTTTTGTTGTTGTCACCACTAATATTACAACCATACAAATGGTTCATATTTTCATTAAAGAAGTATTCAAACTCCATGGCATGCCCAAGTCTACCATCAGTGACCAAGATAGTAAATTCACTCACTAATACAAAAGCGCGGATTTTTCCACGGAGGTTTTCCACGTTTCATACTTTATGGTGTAAAATCGGAAGCAAAATGAACTTTCCGTCACTGTATCGACGCTTACTCGTCGCTGTATCGACGATGGTAATCTTCCCCGTCGCTATATCGATGCCTTCCTCCATCAACGTCGTTGTATCCACGGACCTGCGTCGCTATAGCGACGGCAATGTTAAACTAACCTAGGGCATTGATTGTATCTCCACTTGATTGCCCCGAATTGATCCTTGACCTCCCATACCAACAACAATGCAGGGATCTCTATAATGCTCACCATGATTCATATACTATCTACATAAATGACAAATCTTTTAAGTTAGCCACCGCCAATAATTCTAGCTCTTAATCAAGTGAAGTTCAACATCTGCGTCTCCAAAAATTCCTTTCCCTCCATAGTCTCCCTCCCAACCCTACTCCACAACCATGTACCTAGGGTTCTTATCTCTTAGTCCTTGTATCATGCCATCCTTCTTACCCTTATTCATTTCCAACCCCTTAATATAACCCAAGGTTTCTTGTTCAATTTACAAGACCTCCTCCTTCCAACTACTATCATGTAATCCAAGGTTTTGGTTCAATTTACATAAGCTCCTCCTATCATATAATCCAAGGTTTTTGCTTCAATTTACATAACCTCATCCTTCCAAGTACTATCATATTCTATGCATCACCTATTTTTTAACGACTTCATAATATGATCTTGTAGCACAACATACCACTTTGCACCCACGACCAGTTTAGGGAAACAAATAGCCTTATCAAAGCAACAAATCTCTTACTTGCGGGGATTCATCTATACCAGGCCATTTACCGCCTCAGGAACAGAACACTTGGAGGCAGATTCAGAGCACCCGTGGTCCTAAATCAGCATACAAGGGTTTATCTGAGGCGTTGAGGTTTTTGACAATCTGCTAC
>LPNX010335049.1:121301-154645 GCA_001517045.1 Pseudotsuga menziesii | reverse complement strand
ACTTTACCTTGACTTTTATATCAGCATCTACAAGTTAAATGTGATTATATTAAAAATGAGTTGAAGTAGTATGCTGGTTGTTTTGAATTTGGGGACACTTTTCAAAAATACCAAAATAATTTTTAATAATGCATCTATAAATTATCTCACTTTGGGCCACTTATAGAACGTCTCTTTAATGAAATTAATCACTTTATAAAAAGTGTTTAATTATGAATTTTATTTTTTTTTTAAGTTGAGAAACATTATATTGAATGGTAGTTGATGGTGCAAAGATTCCATAGTTCAAGTAATGTGGATGTTCATTCACAATAACATTTTTCATTATATAAAATATATTTATAAAAAGATTTGTATCATATTTCATAAATGAAAAATAGTGTCCTTTATACATTTTTTTTTAAGGATTTGAAAAATAAAAATAGGTCATTAATCAATTTCTCAACATTCGCCAAAACTTTCATTAATTATTTTAAGTGTTAAAAATCGCCACTTAAAAAGATTGTCGAAAAGGTAAGATAATTTCATTCCTTCAAATTGAAACACTAGATCAACTCAATAAAAGCCACATGAGAATATGCAAGTATCGTTCAACCAACAGAAAATAAAATGACTCAAAACGACAAAATGATAACTTATGTATAAAACAATTTGTAAATATGACGTAATGAGAATAAATGATTCTGAATTTTCACTACTTGTTTCAGTATCATAATCACAAAGTCGCAAAATTATCAAAGAAGCGTAACCATAAACATTAACTTGAAGAGCTCAAGGAAAAAAAACTTGTGAGAGTAAAGCACCCAATCTTCATGTAATGAAATCGAGCCATATAGCAAGCAATGCACACAGATAATGAATCCACGAAAGAAATCCAAGAAACCACCTACCAAAGCAAGGCCAATAAGATGGAAGAAAAGTAAAATCTTAATTATTTACAAAATTCTAGGGAGGTTCCTCTTTGATTTTTGCAAAATCAAAGGGAGTTGTTGGGGTGCCAAAAAATGGCGACATGTTGGTTGAACCAGTTATCTTTGTGTATTTACCTGAAGGTTAAATATATAGGAAAACAAAATCAAGTTTTTCTCAAAATATCAAACTTCACACCACATGACTTTTATCATATCACTAGCCTATATATTAAAGTTTGAACTTAAAGTGCTATCACAATCAAATGAATTATCCCAACTATTATTCAGAGACTTCGTAAAGATAAATGACTTTTAAATATATGGATAGCAAATAAACCTCATCAAGGATGCTTTCTCACTAGCTAAAGATAATCGAATAACACCAGCATCAAGATATGACCTCCATACCTTAATAAGATATCTAGATAAGTTTCCCATCCATTAAATATAAATAACTGAAAGATAAAATTTGTTTTTATCTCTTTCTTTTTTTAATTATATCTTTGATTTAAACTACTATCATGGCCTGGTAACCAGACTTTGAAAGCATCATTCACGAGAACTGCTAGAGATAAGCAAACCAGCTCATGATGATACCTCTTGTCCCTTGATCTTATGACCAAGAGCCATCACCCTAGTGATCAGAAATGATGTTATCCCCGACAAGGATGATGATCATGATTAGGTCGCCTCATGATGAGACCTCCTATTCTTCAATCAAAGTTTAGTTTAGTTTAGTTTTATAAAAAATTTCTAATGGATGGGAAACAAATCTAGATAATATTACTATAATAATATGGAAGGCCTAAAGATGGCTAATGTCATTGATTCATAAATATTATGAGAGAAAAGTTTCCCAACAGGTTAACTTGCCTAACTAATGATATCATTCTCAAAATAAATTCCAAGAATAATAATTGTGAGTTCAACTGACCGATTAGCTAAGTTCATAAGAAATCTTTCAAGGCTAGGAGTGATTCAGTCACAGTAAGAACATTTGATATATCAAGAAATTCCTTACAATGATTTCTTTTAATGTTATCAGGTTGATTAGTAGAGAGACATATGGACATCCAATAGTGTGCCATCAAAGTATTATTTATCTACAATGCACCCATACTAAAACAAAGAGAAAAATTTTAAAAAAAGCTAAAAATATTAAATTCACTACTGAAACCAATCAACCAAACAAATTTTAATAAAAAATCACTAATTGAACCAAAACACTCAAAAAGATAGAATCCGATCAAATACAAAATTCAACCAAAAGGTATGTATTGAAATCCAAAAGTAAAATTTATCGAAACTTTGACCAAGAGTCGAAGATGGTAAATAAACTCAAAAATAAAAATTCAAGATATGATTACTTTCTATGTAATGAGCTATACAAAATAACGTAAAAATCACAAAATTATAACGTGTAAGAAATAACGACAAATCTCCTAATATTAAAATTAACCACAATATAAAGATTTAAAGTTTAAATAAAGGTCAATCATTAAAATAGAAAATAGGAGACATAAATATAATATGCATGTCAAAATGGTGATTTTCACAAAAAGCATCATAAGTTTATTAGTGATGTAAAGTTTCGAAAATATTTGAATATTGCAGAATCATTGAATTGATAAAATATTTCATTATTTAGGATTCATTTAATTAATCGATGAGAATATTGAATAAGTCAAATCCCTTTATTCATCATTATTTACAAAAGAAAAAATGAAAAGTCTAACTTGTACAGTTTTGTGAGAATAATTACAAGATGAGTAAGATGCAATGATTACAACTCTTTATTTTGAAAAATAAAAATGAAAAACCTAAAAGAAAATGGTCATAACAAAATCTTCTAAATCAAAGATAATCAAATAAATAAAGAAGACTTGTAAGAAAGCATTTATTTAAAAAAGTAAGATATCAACTCAAAATCTAGTCAATATGTACAAGGTTGAAGTGATAAGAAATCTAATCGCCTAGGTCTCAAAAGTGAAAGCGAAAAAGCAATCAAGTCAAACCAAACTCAATATTAATTTCCTTTAATGATTATTTTTTGGCAATCATTCTTAATGCCTTGTCACAACCTTAGTAGTTGTCATAATCGTATGGAAGAAAATTTTTAATTTGAAGATCTATTATGAAATAAGATCTTAATATAATTTAAAACTATATTTTAAAACTGTTTTCCATTAATTCAAATTTATCTTAATTTAGATGTCATGACAAGATAGAAATAAGACTTTTCCTTAATTATAAGCAAGGTAATTATTCATATAAAAACCTAAATTATAACTTATAAAAATGATAGATCACAAAAATTTATAGAAATATTCATCAAAACAATATTTATGTGCAAAATCAAGAATTGGCATGAATGATTTAAAAAAATTTCAAGGAGTTGATTTAGCAAACTCATTTCAAGAGAAAATCAAACTTTTAATGAAAATTTGAATGATAAAAGAAATAACCATAAGGCTAGTCTACACATTTTAAATAAATTGATGAATTTCAATGTAATCATTTAAATATAGTCTAAAAATGTATAATTAATGACATCATCCCATAATCATGTAAAATAACCTAATGATTAATTTTAATAAATACATTTATCATCACTCAATTATTGTCAATTTATGATTTCTCAAAAAAAATTCAATAATTTTTTTTTATTAATATAAATATCAAAATACTTACAACAAGCATGAGAGGATGAGTTTCTGGTTCTAAGTCAACTACGAAATTTAATGTCTAAACTTTACAATATTTCAAAGTTTAAATAGCTAAATAACAAGTATACAAATTTTGAAATGAAAATAAAATAAAGAATTCACTTCCCTGATGTGAGGCCATGCTCGTATTCATGCATTCCGAATTGTATCACTTGCTTCAAAATGCTTTATAACTTGTCAATCCAACCTAGTGTACCTGACCAAAAATTAAGTAGAGATCAATCTATCCTTAGCAAAAAACTATTGAGCTTATTGATAAATATATACATGCTCGTATTTACTACTATGTGTGAAATAAAAACTAAAAAAAAAGAAACTACTCTATCTTATTCCTAGTCTTATTTTATGTACACTAAAATCAAATAAACAATAATAATTAGGTAAAGTCAAAAAGCCAATGAAACCATTGAAGCATTTTAATTTCTATAAGATAAAATATGTCAAACATTAGTAATAAGAATCGAAATGCTTTATACTGAAAAGTAGAAAGTATTAAATCAATGCTTATATTTACAAAAGGAAGAAGAAGATGACATGAATTTTTTTTTAAATATGACTCTTCCAACCATGCATAAATTGGATCATAAAAAGAAGATTGGAGGAGGTCTAAAATTCGTGAAGATTCAATGGAATGTGCGATAGCAAATTCATCAGGATAGCAATAAAAAAGCAGCATGTCGAGATTATGATCAAAGGATCCAGGAGAAGTTAAAGTAGAGGATATCTTTTGTAAGGAAGCATCATCATCATAAATTTGAAAATCAAATTTTGACATTACCTTAAAGTGAGAACTTTCCCTTTGAAATTCATGAGATTTTGATGACTCAATTAATTTACAATTAAAAATATTAGTATCACCAAAATCTAAAAGATTATGAGAAACAATTTGATCTTCTAACTTAGATTCCTTAATATTATCATATGCATGTGATTCATGAGCGATGTTCATAAAATTATTTTCATCTTCAATATCTTGAATAGAAATATTTTCCTCATCTTTATACAACAAATCGCTTCGCACTAAGATAGGGGTTGGCCATAGTGGAGAATTTGTTTGCATATTAGTATCATGACATGAACTATAATCACTAAATAGATCCAGATATAAAGCATGATAACTTTCCAAATGTTGAAAATTAGATGTTCCCATTTTCATAGGACAATCTTGATTAACTGATTCAAGAGAAAAATCATTGTCCATATTTTGATTTGTTGATATATTTTGTGAAGGAATGAGATAATTTTGTTCAATTTGAGAAGAAGAAAATGCAAAATCATGATTTATGCAATTATCATCCAAAGATTCGGTTTTAGGTCCTAAAATCATTGATTCCTTTTCCACTACAATTGCTTGAACAAGAGAATGATTTTTTTATGTAAGTGTCGAATTCAAATTCTTTTTTTCTTGAAATTGTATATTAGAAGATCCTAATATTTGTTGATGTTCCACAATTTTAGTGTCAAAATTTGGACCAATAATATTCCACCTTGAATCAATAGTAACCAATGAAGTGATGCAACCATCAACATGCATATCGTTAATTTGAAGCTTATCATTATTTGCTTGATCAGGTATAATTGAATAAGAATCAAGATATAAAAATAAATCTGTTATTTCTTCTACGGAAATTTGATCTTTCTCATGGAATCTAAAATGCATTGACATAAATATTCAAAAGAAAGCACTAGTAGATTCACCTTCTTGTTTGCGAATATTTCCGATCTCATACCTCAACTCTTGATAATTATAATCCTCATGCGCATCAATAAACAACTCCATGAAATGTTTCCATGAGTGAATGGATTTAGCTGGTAACATTTCGAATCAACCTCGGATTCTTCTTTTGAAAGTGACAATAAAAATCCTACAAATCTTACTCTCACACACTATACGATAATGGTTACAAATATCTGTAAATTCAGTGAGATGTTTCAAAACAGTCATTTTACCTTCTCCATCAAAACTTAACCTTTGCAAGAGATTTACTGCACTTTCAGAAATACCTCCAGGAGGCCCAGGCATGCTGAAAGCATGTTCTAAAACAATAATAGGATCCATTTTAAAATATATCAATATTTAAAAGAAATAGCTCAAAAGGGCTTACTTGTCGATCGGCCCTCCTTCTAGCACCATTTATTGGCTGAATTTTTTAACCTGGCCAACTAAGGAGAAATAGTCCACACAAAGCATTTAAAACAACCCTCGGTGTGTTTGTAATGACTAAATCTCGCGGGAATAAAAGCTCCGCTGCCTTTGTATATTTGCTCTCAAGAAGAGAGTCTTACTACTTGAACTTTAAAAAATGTCCTAAACTAAGTCCTAATTAATATTTAAACTAATCTATTTATTTGCAAACAATAAAATTTCCTATAAAACAATTACTACATGAAACCTAACTCTTTATTTCTAATTTCTATATTTCTCTATTAAGGAGAGTCTCTATTTTGGTTTTCAAAAGTTTTATCAAAGATTGAAAAATAAACTAGCTAAATTAATTGACAGTTATTAAGATAAAAGATAGAAAACTAAACTATGAATTGGAAATTAATTTAACCTAACTAATCCTATCTTGGCCAAGAGCGGTTAAGAAAAGACTAATACTCACTTTTCTGTAAATAAATACTATCAAGACATGATGGAATTTCGAGAGAAATCTCTAATTGTTCACCATAATCTTGATAGAAATACAGTCATATATTCTAAAAGGACGATCAATCAATTTAGATTACATTAACTATTACAGAAACAAGCAAGGTATTAGATGTTCAATATCTTATGTTAATAACAAAATGATCTTCTTTAGAAAAACATCTATGCAAACAAATGATTTTATGAATGAACCAATTGTTATATAATGTAATAAATCAAATCAAACAATACAAATTATTCAACTTGATTTAAATAACAATTTAAATTATGGATTTGAACCTATTAAAGTTTGAACTTAAAGTGCTATCACAATCAAATGAATTATCCCAACTATTATTCAGAGACTTCGTAAAGATAAATGACTTTTAAATATATGGATAGCAAATAAACCTCATCAAGGATGCTTTCTCACTTGCTAAAGATAATCGAATAACACCAGCATCAAGATATGACCTCCATACCTTAATAAGATATCTAGATAAGTTTCCCATCCATTAAATATAAATAACTGAAAGATAAAATTTGTTTTTATCTCTTTTTTTTTAATTATATCTTTGATTTAAACTACTATCATGGCCTGGTAACCAGACTTTGAAAGCATCATTCACGAGAACTGCTAGAGATAAGCAAACCAGCTCATGATGATACCTCTTGTCCCTTGATCTTATGACCAAGAGCCATCACCCTAGTGATCAGAAATGATGTTATCCCCGATAGGGATGATGATCATGATTAGGTCGCCTCGTGATGAGACCTCCTATTCTTCAATAAAAGTTTAGTTTAGTTTAGTTTTATAAAAAATTTCTAATGGATGGGAAACAAATCTAGATAATATTACTATAATAATATGGAAGGCATAAAGATGGCTAATGTCATTGATTCATAAATATTATGAGAGAAAAGTTTCCCAACAGGTTAACTTGCCTAACTAATGATATCATTCTCAAAATAAAGTCCAAGAATAATAATTGTGGGTTCAACTGACTGATTAGTAAGTTCATAAGAAATCTTTCAACGCTAGGAGTGATTCAGTCACAGTAAGAACATTTGATATGGCAAGAAATTCCTTACAATGATTTCTTTTAAAGATATCAAGTTGATTAGTAGAGAGACATATGGACATCCAACAGTGTGCCATCAAAGTATTATTTATCTACAATTCACCCATACTAAAACAAAGAGAAAAATAAAAAAGCTAAAAATATTAAATTCACTACTAAAACCAATTAACCAAACAAATTTTAAGAAAAAATCACTAATCGAACCAAAACACTCAAAAAGATAGAATCCGATCAAATCCAAAATTCAACCAAAAGGTATGTATTGAAATCCAAAAGAAAATTTTATCGAAACTTTGACCGAGAGTCGAAGATGGTAAATAAACTCAAAAATAAAAATTCAAGATATGATTACTTTCTATGTAACGAGCTATACAAAATAACGTAAAAATCACAAAATTATAAAATGTGTAAGAAATAACGACAAATCTCCTAATATTAAAATTAACCACAATATAAAGATTTAAAGTTTAAATAAAGGTCAATATAAAATAGAAAATAGGAGACAAATATAATATGCATGTCAAAATGGTGATTTTCACAAAAAGCATCATAAGTTTATTAGTGATGTAAAGTTTCGAAAATATTTGAATATTGCAAAATCATTGAATTGTTAAAATATTTCATTCTTTAGGATTCATTTAATTAATCGATGAGAAGATTGAATAAGTCAAATCCCTTTATTCATCATTATTTACAATAGAAAAAATGAAAAGTCTAAGTTGTACAGTTTTGTGAGAATAATTACAAGATGAGTAAGATGCAACGATTACAACTATTTATTTTGAAAAATAAAAATGAAAAACCTAAAAGAAAATGGCCATAACAAAATCTTCTAAATCAAATATAATCAAAGAAATAAAGAAGACTTGTAAGAAAGCAATTATTTCAAAAAGTAAGATATCAACTCAAAATCTAGTCAATATGTACAAGGTTGAGGTGATAAGAAATCTAATCACCTAGGTCTCAAAAGTGAAAGAGAAAAAGCAATCAAGTCAAACCAAACTCAATATTAATTTCCTTTGATGATTAATTTTTGGCAATCATTATTAATGCCTTGTCACAACCTCAGTAATTGTCATAATCGTATGGAAGAAAATTCTTAATTTGAAGATCTATTATGAAATAAGATCTTAATATAATTTAAAACTATATTTTAAAACTTTTTTCCATTAATTCAAATTTATCTTAATTTAGATGTCATGACAAGATAGAAATAAGACTTTTCCTTAATTATAAGCAAGGTAATTATTCATAGAAAAACCTAAATTATAACTTATAAAAATGATCGATCACAAAAATTTATAGAAATATTCATCAAAACAATGTTTATGTGCAAAATCAGGAATTGGCATGAATGATTTAAAAAAAATTCAAGGAGTTGATTTAGCAAACTCATTTCAAGAGAAAATCAAAATTTTAATGAAAATTTTAATGATAAAAGAAATAACCATAAGGCTAGTCTACACATTTTAAATAAATTGATGAATGTCAATGTAATCATTTAAATATAGTCTAAAAATGTATAATTAATGACATCATCCCATAATCGTGTAAAATAACCTAATGATTAATTTTAATAAATACATTTATCATCACTCAATTATTGTAAATTTATGATTTCTCAAAAAAAATTCAATACTTTTTTTTTATTAATATAAATATCAAAATACTTACAACAAGCATGAGAGGATGAGTTTCTTGTTCTAAGTCAACTACGAAATTCAATGTCTAAACTTTACAATATTTCAAAGTTTAAATAGATAAATAGCAAGTATACAAATTTTGAAATGAAAATAAGATAAAGAATTCACTTACCTGATGTGAGGCCATACTCGTAATCTGAGGCCATGCTCGTATTCATGCATTCCGAATTGTATCACTTGCTTCAAAATGCTTTATAACTTGTCAATCCAACCTAGTGTACCTGACCAAAAATTAAGTAGAGATCAATCTATCCTTAGCAAAAAACTATTGAGCTTATTGATAAATATATACATGCTCGTATTTACTACTATGTGTGAAATAAAAACTAAAAAAAAAGAAACTACTCTATCTTATTCCTAGTCTTATTTTATGTACACTAAAATCAAATATACAATAATAATCAGGTAAAGTCAAAAATCCAATGAAGCCATTGAAGCATTTTAATTTCTATAAGATAAAATATGTCAAACATTAGTAATAAGAATCGAAATGCTTTATACTGAAAAGTAGAAAGTATTAAATAAATGCTTATATTTACAAAAGGAAGAAGAAGATGACATGAATTTTTTTTTAAATGTGACTCTTCCAACCATGCATAAATTGGATCATAAAAAGAAGATTGGAGGAGGTCTAGAACTCGTGAAGATTCAATGGAATGTGCGATAGCAAATTCATCAAGATAGTAATAAAAAAGTGGCATGTCGAGATTATGATCAAAGGATCCAGGAGAAGTTAAAGTAGATGATATCTTTTGTAAGGAAGCATCATCATCATAAATTTGAAAATCAAATTTTGACATTACCTTAGAGTGAGAAATTTCCCTTTGAAATTCATGACATTTTGATGACTCAATTAATTTACAATTAAAAATAATAGTATTGCCAAAATCTAAAAGATTATGAGAAACAATTTGATCTTCTAACTTAGATTCTTTAATATTATCATATGCATGTGATTCACGAGCGATGTTCATAAAATTATTTTCATCTTCAATATCTTGAATAGAAATGTTTTCCTCATCTTTATACAACAAATCGCTTCGCATTAAGATAGGGGTTGGCCATAGTGGAGAATTTGTTTGCATATTAGTATCATGACATGAACTATAATCAGTAAATAGATCCAGATATAAAGCATGATAACTTTCCAAATGCTGAAAATTAGATGTTCCCCTTTTCATAGGACAATCATGATTAACTGATTCAAGAGAAAACTCATTGTCCATATTTTGATTTGTTGATATATTTTGTGAAGGAATGAGGTAATTTTGTTCAATTTGAGAAGAAGAAAATGCAAAATCATGATTTATGCAATTATCATCCAAAGATTCGGTTTTAGGTCCTAAAACCATTGATTCCTTTTCCACTACAATTGCTTGAACAAGAGAATGATTTATTAATGTAAGTGTCGAATTCAAATTCTTTTGTTCTTGAAATTGTATATTAGAAGATCCTAAAATTTGTTGATGTTCAACAATTTTAGTGTCAGAATTTGGACCAATAATATTAGACCTTGAATCAATATTAACCAATGAAGTGATGCAACCATCAACATGCATATCGTTAATTTGAAGCTTATCATTATTTGCTTCATCATGTAAAATTGAATAAGAATCAAGATATAAAAATAAATCTGTTATTTCTTCTGCAGAAAGTTGATCTTTCTCATGGAATCTAAAATGCATTGACATAAATATTGAAAATAAAGCACTAGTAGATTCACCTTCTTGTTTGCGAATATTTTCGATCTCATACCTCAACTCTTGATAATTACAATACTCATGTGCATCAATAAACAACTCCATGAAATGTTTCCATGAGTGAATGGATTTAGCTGGTAACATTTCAAACCAACCTCGGATTCTTCTTTTGAAAGTGACAGTAACCACACTATACGATAATGGTTACAAATATCTATAAATTCAATGAGATGTTTCAAAGCGGTCATTTTACCTTCTCCATCAAAACTTAACCTTTGCAAGAGATTTACTGCACTTTCATAAATACCTCCAGCAGGCCCAGGCATGCTGAAAGCATGTTCTAAAATAGTAATAGGAGCCATTTTAAAATAGATCAAAATTTAAAAGAAATAGCTCAAAAGGGCTTACTTGCCGATCGACCCTCCTTCGAGCACCATTTATTGGCCGAATTTTCTGACCTAGCCAACTAAGGGGAAATGGTCCACACAAAGTGCTTAAAACAGCCCTCGGTGTGTTTGTAATGACTAAATCTCGCGAGAATAAAGGCCCCGCTGCCTTTGTATATTTGCTCTCAAGAAGAGAGTTAGTACTACTTGAACTTAAAAAAATGTCCTAAACTAAGTCCTAATTAATATTTAAACTAATCTATTTATTTGCAAACAATAAAATTTCCTATAAAACAATTACTACATGAAACCTAACTCTTTATTTCTAATTTCTATATTTCTCTCTTAAGGAGAGTCTCTATTTTGGTTTTCAAAAGTTTTATCAAAGATTGAAAAATAAACTAGCTAAATTAATTAACAGTTATTAAGATAAAATATAGAAAACTAAACTATGAATTGGAAATTAATTTAACCTAACTAATCCTATCTTGGCCAAGAGCGGTTAAGAAAAGACTAATACTCACTTTTCTGTAAATAAATACTGTCAAGAGATGATGGAATTTTGAGAGAAATCTCTAATTGTTCACCATAATCTTGATAGAAATACAGTCATATATTCGAAAAGGATGATCAATCAGTTTAGATTACATTAACTGTTACAGAAACAAGCAAGGTATTAGATGTTCAATATATTATGTGGGTAACAAAATGATCTTCTTCAGAAAAACATCTATGCAAACAAATGCTTTTATGAATGAACCAATTGTTATATAATGTAATAAATCAAATCAAACAATACAAATTATTCAACTTGATTTAAATAACAATTTAAATTATGGATTTGAACATGTTGAATCTTCGAACATATATATATATATATATATATATCATCAATGCAAATATAATACAATATATTTCCAATCAAAGGAAGAGAGGAAATATAACAAGGAGTAATATATACTTCGAAAACTAAATCAAAAGATACTAGTTTTCTTTATGTTTGGGAAACGTCTGCAATTGAACACCCTTCCAACAGGAAAAGAGTCTATTTCAAAATTAGATCTTTTGAACTCCAAGAGCACTTGTCCTCTATTTATCTTCGAATACCCCAAGGAAAAACAAATAGAGTTGTGAAAATAATTTACAGAATTTTCTAAAGCGTCTTTCCTCTGGCAGCGTCTCCACAATTCTCCCTTTTAGAGAAAAGTTTACAGAAAGGAAAGTAACTATAGAAGAGAATAAATTCATCTCCCAATCCATGAAGACCCCCCTTTATTTGGCAATCGATATTATTTTTCATTTATAGGCCATGAAAACTAATAACTGTCTTTTAATAAGGAGCTGCAAAAGTTAATTCTTGAATGATCTCCTGAATCTAATCCTACGTTTATGGCTTAATTGGTGATTGTCGTCACCAATATTTTAGTAATTAGATCCTATTTCCCATTAAGTTCCTTCCTGTCTTTACACATCAAATGTTTAAACATTAGACAAATATGCGATTAATCCTAAAATGAGAAAACAACATTAAAATTGATAAAAGCAAGATCTAATTATAAAATGAGGAAAATAATTTTCCTTTAAAACTTTATCAATTCGTCAACTATGTTTTCCTTCATTTTTTATGTGGCTGTTACTGGATTTTTGCGAACAAATGAAATTATATAAAACCATGATTGCAATCATCATTGTTGGTGAATCGTTCCTCCATATTTCTCTGCGGATTAGTAAAACAAATCCAACAAATTGTGTTTTCTTCTTAACAAATTAACAGTCTGGCGACTTGGTATTTCATTCTTAATGCTAGCTGTTTGGCGAGCTCACTGGAGAACTAAAAGAATCATTGATAATCCAGATTTTGTGGACAACTGCAACTGTATCTTAAATGTGTCTAGCATAATTCTCTTTACAAGAAAACGTGTGATATTTTCTCCAACAAATTCGAGAGATCATAAAGTTTTAAAGAATCTTCTTTAGGTAGTGTAAACCATTTTTAATGGAAAGAATTCACTACTTCCAGAAATTTATGTGCCATAATAACCATAGCACTTTGTTCATATTAAGTTGGCAGTGGGCTCAAACATAGCCTCTTTTTCAGGATTCCGGTGACAAGATATTATTTCCAAATTTGTAAGCATATTTGCTTTCCATGCCTTTTGCAATTCGTTTCTCAACTTTCGTTAATCTATACTTGAAACAAACCATTGAAATCATGAAATAGGATTTTACTCAATAATATATATATATATAATTTGTCCTATTCCAAAAAGACCAACCCCGTGTTAAAATTTACTTTACCTTGACTTTTATATCTGCATCTACAAGTTAAATGTGATTATATTAAAAATGAGTTGAAGTAGTATGTTGGTTGTTTTGAATTTGGGGATACTTTTCAAAAATACCAAAATAATTTTTAAAAATGCATGTGTAAATTATCTCACTTTAGGCCACTTATAGAACGTCTCTTTAATGAAATTAATCACTTTATAAAAAGTGTTTAATTATGAATCATTTTTTTTTAAGTTAAGAAACATTATATTGAATGGTAGTTGATGGTGCAAAGATTCCATAGTTCAAGTAATGTGGATGTTCATTCACAATAACATTTTTCATTATATAAAACATCTTTATAAAAAGATTTGTATCAATTTTCATAAATGAAAAATAGTGTCATTTATATACATTTTTTTTAAGGATTTGAAAAATAAAAATAGGTCATTAATCAATTTCTCAACATCCACCAAAACTTTCATTAATTCTTTTAAGTATTAAAAATCGCCACTTAAAAAGATTGTCGAAAAGGTAAGATAATTTCATTCCTTCAAATTGAAACACTAGATCAACTCAATAAAAGTCGCCTAAGAATATGTAAGTATTGTTCAACCACCAAAAAATAAAATGACTCAAAACAACAAAACAATAACTTATGTATAAAACAATTTGTAAGTATGACGTAATGAGAATAAATGATTCTGAATTTTCACTAATTGTTTGAGTATCATAATCATGAAGTCGCAAAATCATCAAAGAAGGGTAACCAAAAACATTAACTTGAAGAGCTCAAGGAAAAAAAACTTGTGAGAGTAAAGCACCCAATCTTCATGTAATGAAATCAAGCCATAGAGCAAGCAATGCACACAGATAATGAATCCACAAAAGAAAGCCAAGAAACCATCTAGCAAAGCAAGGCCAATAAGCTGGAAGGAAAGTAAAATCTTAATTATTTACAAAATTCTAGGGAGGTTCCCCTTTGATTTTTGCAAAATCAAAGCAATTTGTTGGGGTTCCAATAGGTCCTCCTTGATAATAGCTTGTATCCAGGTATGCGGATCTGTCGAAGGTTTTACTTCCTGGGGAACTTCTAATTGGAGAGCTTCTCGCTGCTCTATCCACAATTATTCTTCCATAGGGGAGGCCTCTTCTTCCACACATTCTTCTTGTCGGTCATGACCTGACTCCGACGGATCTCTTTCCTGGTTGGTCACCCTAGTACTCATTCCTCTCTGCAAGGCTAAGGCTCTTTCTCTTATTTCTTCCCTACTTTGCAGCCTCCTCTTCCTTTCTATTTTCTGGAAGTCTGTCATACCTTTGTGTGACACTATCTTATCGATTTCCTTTTTAGGTTGACTTCTCATTACTAGTGATTGGTATTTCCTTTAGTCGACTAGAATCCACTCCACTTTATTCCGACATATGACCAGCTACCCCCCCATAGCCTACCCAAGGCTTTAGAAAGCCCGGATAGTTCTATCTACTTGCTTAGGAAGTATTCCCACTCCCTTTCTGCAACGAATTTTTCCCACCTCTTTTGCTTTTCCATCCAGTTAGGGTTTAATGGTGGTCCATGAAGTGATGGATGGGGTTTGACAATATGACCTACTCCCTTCTCGATCAGGAATTTAAACAGCAAGGTCGGTAAGGAACACAAGAATTCCTCGGTGAGGTCTGTGTAGAATTTTTTCTTGATGGTTTCCACTGAAGTTATGTCTTCTACTTCTTTCTCCTCACATAATTCATTGGTGATCTTTTCGAACCACTCCGACAAGTTTGTTCTTCCCCCACGAATCATTTTTTCTAGTAACTATTGATCTTTAGTCCCTTCCAGCTTTTTCATCCAGGAGTTTCTTTAGAAGTCGGGGCACGTATTCTACAAACTTCTCATGCATCTCTATAAAGAATATTTCTTTTGCTTGTGCGGTCGTCAATCTGTTTCTTCGTGCGTAATTATACAAATAATTTGCTACTTTACGCTCCCACCAGTCCTTAATCTCCTGTTCTGATATCATCTGCTTGCATACATCTCAGACATGTACTACCGGCAACGGAACCAATGTTGTAATCTCACAGATCACATAAGGTTACCAATAATACATACTAAAACATACATACATAACAGAGACAAGAGACAAGAACAGATAGATATAATAACAGATTATATTAGCATAAGAGGGTCCATACAATACAAGGAACTGAACCGAGTTCTCATCTGGCTCAACAACCTAATATATATGATTACAAAATAGTTACAAAATAACTACCTGTCAGTTCGGTGAACCGACACGACTTTTAGGTGGCCAACCTAATCTCTAGTTAGTCGGCTGACTGACTTAGTCGGCCGATTGACTAAGTCAGCTATCGTTCAAGTCGGCATACCGACTTGTTCCTCCAACACTCCCTCAACAGTAAAGAAAAATAACTTTCAAAGGCATCAGCATAATGCATCTTTGTAGGTCCTACAAGGGGTTTTATATCAATAGGAATTGAATTGTACACCCTCATAAACCTACTTGAAGACTCATGCACAGACTCAAAATTTCATTTTTTCAAATTATTATATTGAGCCAAAATTTGTAGAGGATTCTTCTTATCTTCCCACCTACCAAGGGAAATGGATTGGAAAGAATAAAAAAATAGGGATAGATCTTGCAAGAAGATATTTGAACCCTTTATTCACCTCTCCAGACAAAGTATGAGCAAACAACCTCATCTTTGCATCATTATAATCTACCTCCTAATTGTCAATAAAATCATTAAACCTGTCAACATGTTGTTGGGCTATAAATTTTCCCTCCCCATCAAACAATGTGATTCTTTGAGCATAGTTCAGTCGAAGGTCATGCAAATAGCTGGTAAAGCCAATGGGGAAAACCTAGGAGCCATAGCTCTAGGAGGGTTTTTAACAGTACTAGAAATTTGTGGCTGAGGGGTTTGGATTATTGGTTGTTTCCTCTCTTATGTTTTTACAGTCGTTTGAAGGGTTTTCCAAAGAGAATTTAGGAGATAAGCTTCCATCCTATTTTGATCAAATATAGCCTTCTTTAAATTAGATTCAGACTTAGATTTCGAAAGAGATTGTTCAAATTTTATGTCTAAATCAAGGGCTTGAAAACTCAGAAAATATTATTGAGATAGGGAAAATGATCATTCTAACTAAGAAGTGATTTCTTGTTCTTTTCCTTTATTTATCCTAAGTAAACTTTTTGGATCTTCCACACTATATAAAGGTTCAGAAATAGGATTACCTCTTGTATGTAATATTCTGGAAGCTAGGATTTCATTTTTGAAACCACCTTCTTGAATATGAACGTGAATCCTCCAAGGAGAAGTACAACCAACTTCAAAAAAAAGAACTCTTTTTTTCTCACATAAATTCTACTTTCTTGAAAACACTGTCATTCTTTCCAACATAAATTTGAACTATTGTTCCCCGGAAATGGTGCCAAGATGTTATCACTTAGATTTGTATCCTCTAGTTGTGGAAGGATAGTTCCAAGGTAACCTTACAAACCAATATTTAGGAGGAAAGTTGGACTTTTTCCTAGCAGAGAGGGATCTCTCAATAAATAAATACAAAGACCAGAAATATCTTTTAAAGAAACAAGTTTAATAGTTGTGATGGATGAAACAAGTGGATATAATTGGACATGGAGTCAAAACATGCATTATAATAAATGACAGTGCTTTTCAATGGAATTATTTACAAAGGCGGGATTATTACTCTTTCGCAGTCAATCCTTGGTTTTCTAGTGGTACAGAAGAAAAATGAACAATCCATTAACATGAGCATCAAAAAGATGAATCCAATATTAAATTTAGAAGAAAATGGTTTTTGAATACTTGAAATCAAAGAACAAGAGCATATAATTATGAATTCTGATTCAATATACACTTATGCAAGCATGAAATATGACAAAATGGAAAGGGATAACATGAAATACATTCACATAAAGAAAAGACGGTACAGAGTGTAAAAGAACAACACGAGAATCTCTGGTCGAAAAACTTGCTTGGATCTGCAATTTTTATTAATCTTGAAGGATCTCTTAAAAAATGAGTTTTTCTCATGGGTTTCAACCCTCATTACATTACAAAACCATGCTTTTATAAATCAATATTTTCTCCTTGAGGTGATAACTACCTACATTCTAAAAATAGGCATTTGTAACTACCTCATTACATCTGTCCTATAACTTACCAAACTAATATTGTTAACTACTTATAAAATCTGTAACTTTATTCTAAACTAATCCTTGTCATCCTTGTATCTCAGGCCTTGAAATTAAATTCTTCATTGATGAAATTTGTTTTTCAATTTGCCGAATTTTTTTATAGTCTTCTTGTTGATCCTAGAATTGTTATCATTTTTTGAAATTAAAATACTTATTCAAACACATGTTTATTATCTTTCTGTATATTTTATGTCACACAGATCACTTTTCAGCTCAGGTATGTATGGATTTAAGGTTTATATGAAATCTATTTATTATTATCATTTTTATGATTTTACTAATCAAAATTGACATTATTAAAACACATTTGATGTATTAATTAATTTATATATTTGTTTGCAGATTTTACAATCTTTTTGGGACAAATTAATAACAAGAATGCATTCAACCTGCCTTGTAGCTCGACGTCTAGCTTGTCATCTAGCCCGCTGCGTGAAACTCACTGGTAGTTTTCCATATGTTGAAACATGTTGCTGTAGACTGTAGTCCTGAAGTGAACCAACAAACAGACACTTTGTTTGCCCTAGATCGATGCCCAGCGTATCCATCTCACGGCCCAGCTTGTTGTTCAGCCTTCCGTTCAAATCGCTAACTAGATTGCGCACTGTTGAGAATTAATTTTAGGAAATTAAAATGTGAAACAACTTGTAAATGACCTGTTTTCCACGCGTTTGGGTGATGGAGTTGTGTTCTAGATAATTCGCCAGCCTGCAGCCTCATTCGCTTGCCACCACATTAACAATCCATGCGTTGAGTCATTGTATTAACTCACACTCTAGAAGATTCACCCATGCGTTCTCCTCTGTACACCACTAGTTCACATTCGCACTGAAGAAGGGAAGATGCCTATGTGTTGGCATATGATCTGTTATGTTCCTTTATAGTCGACTAAATTTAGAGATAAGTTGACCACTAAAGGTTTGACTTGCTCATCTCTGTAAACTATTATATAAATCAGCCTTTGTGTGAGATCTTAGCTAGATAGATCTAGAAAGTCAGAGAGTTAGAAAGAATTTATCAGTTTGTTCTTGAATACATTTGTATTTCCGTTCCATCGTCTGAATAAAGAGTTGTATGTGTTGCTGTTGAAGATTGCATTTGAGTAGAAGTCAGCCAGGCACCACCCCTAATTGCTAAGAGTGCCCCTCATCAATCAAAGGTTTCTTTTCTTGTTTATTTATTTCCTTATTTTCTGTTTTAGCTAGTTTAATTTACAGTTTGTTTTATCAATTCATTTTCCTGTAATGCATTTTATTTCCAAAATTAAATAACTAGATTGCGTGCATAGTTTGCTTTTGAATATATTTTCAGTGCTTTTATTTCTAGTTTACTGTTTAGTTTATTTCCAAGCAAATAGATAGATTTCTTTTGAATTCAATTCTGTTTATTTCTTGTCTGTTATAAGTTATCAGTTATGCAATTTAAATTCCCGTTTGTCTATTAATATGCAATGTTTTCCTTATGTTTATGAATTTGTTTAAGCCTATTTCACTGTTAAATTTGCTTAATAAGTAGGTTTACTTATTGGCTTTATTCATTAGATTTACATCTGCATGAATTCAACTGAAGATTAGATCATTTAGGTCAGTTTTTATTATTTTAATGGTGCAGACTATCATTCGGACAGTGTGTTCAGTCTGTTATTCAGCCACCCCTTTCATACCCACAGTTCAATCTATCATTCAACCCACAGTTTCATTTTTAGTGTTTTTAATGTGTTTTGAGATTGTTTTCAGTTTTGTTTTGTTAGTGTTTGAATTATGTTTTGACTGTAATAGTTAGATCACAGTTTTGTTTAACATTGAAGTTAAATTTTAATTGTTTTAAGTTGTTTATTATTATTTTTCCTTACCTCCTTTTGTCTTGAAAATGGTTTGAATTATTTTTATATTTTGTTTGTTAAGTTTGTTTCTAATTTTGTTTTACTGATATATTGTTTTTTGTTTATGCTTTTGGATTGATTTATCCTTCGCATGTAAATTTAGTGTTATATGTGTTTTCCTTAGTATGTTTTTAGGTTGTTTCTTTTACATTGTGTTATTGTTGAAAGAACTTGTAGGACAAAACCTAGATATATTTATTTTATTAAGTTTTCTACTTGCTTCTTTTATTAATTTTTCTAGTTGCTTCTCTTATTAAATTTTCTACTTTCTTATAATTTAAGCCTTCCTTGCACCCTAGTTAGTTTATTATTTAGTCTCAGTTTAATTACCTTAATAATTGCATTCTTAGGAGTTTGACTCAATTTTTCATTTTGAAAATTTTTTCAATCTTTTGTTTGTTAAAATATTTACAAAACACCCTCTACCTTCGCTTATATTTTGTGTCAACTCTAAGCCTATCGACCCTGGTCGATAATTAAAGATCAGGTGAATTAATTTAGACATTATAACACCCAAACACTTTTGGCGTCGTTGTCGAGGAGTTGTTCTGTAAGGTAGAATAGAACTCTTTATGAATCTTAGCAATAGGTTGGTAGCGAGGGAACAATAAGACGAGAGGTAAGAACCTGCGCATTTGTTATAACAAGCGCCCCCAAATCCAGCAACAGTAGCAGGATAGGTTTTCTTTAGTTTAAATTTTTCATGAGCAGAACTAGAGATCCTCAGGGTAGATTTGTTAATACCGAAAAACTTATTAAAATCCCTACTAACTACCGTAGGGGACGTAATTCCCCAGCTACTAACTCACCAGAAAGGCATCGAAAGATGCCTATAGGAAGTAGTTCTGACCTGAAACCTAAGGAGACTCTCTCAGGAGATATTACTGGGGAAGAGATAGAAGGAGAAGGAACCTTTGCAAGGGGTCCTAAGGACCTCAATCCTGAGGAATTTCAAGAGAATCGGCCATTAGAAATATCCATCCCTCCACTAGTTTCAAATTCAATTAATACAACTTTTTCACTAGTAGGAGATCTGAATTTCGTTGACTTTGTTGATCCTTCCCAAGTAAAATCTCTCTTTAGAACCTCAGTATATCCAGTCATTTCGCAAATTGAAACTTCTACAGTAGAACCTACTATCCCTCTAGGATTCAATAAAAACACGGTTGATCAGAGGAAGATCTCTCCCGAAAAAGAACGTTGGGACACCCCATTATCACATCGAAAGGAGCCTCCTAGGTATATCTACATTAAGAATCCATCTTATATGGAGAGACGGGGAGAAAACAAAGATCATGATGAAGTTAGAAATGAAGAAGGAGAAGGGGAAAATCGAACGGAGGCTACCTTCGGGTTCTCTATTTTATATACAATGCAGGATGGAACTATGAAAAACATCCCTCCTTCCTCCTTACTTACTTTCTATGGAAAAAGTAATGAGGACCCGGACACATTCCTGTTCAAGTCCAATATCCTTTGTAGGAGCTATAATTATCTACAAGATGCTCACAAACTATAAGTCTTTCTTTCTACACTAAAAGATTCCTCTTTGAGATGGTTCATGGGATTAGGACAATTCACTATCAGGACTTGGGATGATATGAAAAATTCATTCTTACGAAAATATCAAGAGTATTGCAAACCCAAGGACTCTCGACATGATATATTCAAGATACAACAAATTGAATATGAGATCCTGGAGGATTATCTCAAAATGGTTCATTTATACATTACATAAATATAAATATAATGACCTCCGAGAAGATGCAATACATACAATTTTCTTTAAGGGGATATACAAGGACTTGTTAGAAAGTCTTAATCTCATGGTAGTTGGCGATATTTCTCATAAACATTTTGCACAAATCGGTGAGATGTGTAAAAACTATTCTAGGAGTAGGGGGAAAGTTGTGAAAAAAATTTGAGAGCCTTTTAGTAGAAATGTAAGAAGAAATGTTCCTAGTTCAGGTGGAGTTACAAGAGTAGAGTTAGGAAACCTGTTGGAGAATTTCAAAACTGATATATTAGGAGAAATGCTTTACAAGCTAAGAAGAGGGAGGATGAAGAATGAGCAGAAATGAGCATATTTTGTCCAAGATGTAGAACTAAACATCCCCAAAGGGAATGTCCATTAAACATCATCTCTGTATGTCACATATGTACAGAAGAGCATCCAACAGATAACTGCTCATCCTTTCCTGGGTTTCAAGACATCTATAAGAGTGGGGATGTAGCTAAAACATCTAGGAGGCCCCCTTGGAAACCTAGAGACCAATCAACATATCAAAACTTTCCACCGCAACCTCCACTCTATTATCCTCCGTATCAACGACCTCAACAATGGAACAATTCAAGTTGGTAGAATTGGCCACCTTAGTACCCTCCTCCTCAATTTCCACAACATAAATATTGGTCACCGGGATGGAGAGGACAACCATATCCTTAGCCACAACCTATCACTACACCTAATCATCCTTATCCTCAGAATCAAACACGTTTCTAGCAAATGTCGCCTGGATTTGTACCTCCAGTTCCCTTCATCACACAACAACCTCATCACTTCCAAATTACAAATCCTCCTTGACCAACATTATTACCTACGTAGCCTAACCCTAATACTAAACCAACTCAAGCTCTTAACAGCATTGAGTTTCAAACTCTCCCATCATACCTTATTTCGACTGTACCTGTACATGAAATTAAATTATGATCGTGAAGAGTTGTGAATGGTAAACCCAAGTCATCAGTCATCATTTAGGAACCAAATGAAGAAGAAGAAGATTCAAATGAACCCATGAATGATTCTATTTTGGAGGATGTGAACATTCCAAAGGTTCCACTACACACCCATCCTCTACAAGAAACTATTCAGGAGCAAATAATTCCTCCATTTCCAGAAAGACTAGTAATAGAAAAACCTGTAGTTCACCCGGAGTACAACATTTTGAATGAATTAAAGAATATCAATATTAAGATCCCTCTATTAAAAGCTATCAAAGATATACCAATATATAGTAAGGTAATAAAGGAGCTATGTATTAAACACCCATGAAATAAGAAAAAGGAACCTCTTACAATTCATGTTATATGAGAGATGTCTGAATGTATGATAGGCCAGTCCCAGATTGCAAAATATACGAATCCAGGAGCCCCAGTAGTGACTGTAGTTATAAACAAAACCACCATAAAAAATACATTAATAAATTTAGGATCCACTATTAACATGATGAACACCGCAGTTTTAGAAGTTTTATAGTTAGGACAATTTCTTTGACCTACTCCTTCCATCCTAGAACTAGCAGACCGTACTACGGTAAAACCTGTTGGAGTCTTGGATGACATTGTTGTACCAGTAGCCTCATGGGAATACCCTGTCAACTTTATGATCATAGAATCAAAGGATCCTTCTAAAGTAAATCCTATTATTTTGGGAATACCATGGTTAGCTACTGCAAATGCTTTTATAGAATGTAGGAATGGAGAGATGACTATTTCCAATGGGTTGTGCACACAAAGACATATTTTATACCCCCAAGCACAACCAATAACTGAAAATTCATGGTGGTTAAATTGTTCTTTGGGGGATGAATACTTTGATGATATCTCCTTTCCTAGTGATTTCTCCTTCGCACTTCAAGATCAAACCACTGAGAATGCATTAAACCAATTTGTTTCTTCAACAACCTGTATGGATTTTCCTCAGTCTTTTGCTCAATTCGATCAGATTTTTGGAGATGAGTTTTAAGATAATATGGCTCTCTCAATGTTTATAGAAACACCTTTTTTCTTAATGATTGAAAGAGCATACAGGACCATATACCATACCTTATGAGGTGGGTCCTGAAAAAATTCTACATATAAACCCAGAATTAAGTGAAAACCAACAAGCACAGCTGCTTAAAGTTCTTAAGAAACAAGCCAGGGAATTTGCATGGGAATACACCGATATGAAGGGTATACATCCTGACACCTGTATTCACCATATTTATATGGATCCAAGAATGTCACTTATAAGGCAGCCACAAAGGAGGATGAATCCTGCTCTAAAGGATATAGTAAAAGAAGAACTACAAAAAATCCTCACTGATGGTTTCATCTCTCCCATCTCCGATAGTAAATGGGTATCTCCTTTAGTAGTAGTCCTAAATAAAGTCACAGGGAAATGGCGCATTTGTGTTGATCTTAGAGAGCTAAACAAAGCTACACTTAAAGACTACTTTCCTTTACCTTTTATTGATCAAGTATTAAATACTGTGTCAGGTAAACAATATTTTTCCTTTCTTGATGGGTATAGTGGTTACAACCAGATTTTAATAGCACCTAAAGATCAATACAAAACCACTTTTACATGCCCTTGGGGAACATACGCTTATCAATTTTTTCCATTTGGCCTACATAATGTAGCTGCCACTTTCCAACAAGCAGAATTAGGAATATTTTCTGATCTTATACATGACTGTGTCGAGGTATACATGGATGACTTTACGGCCTATTGATCTGTCAGATCTCAACTTGTGTGGCGGGATAGCAATACCATACAAAGATCTCTGTCAGATCTATACAAAGATTGAAGTAATTGTTGGCCTTCCCTCTCCTAAAACTCAGAAAGAGGTAAGAAGTTTTCTTAGTCATGCAGGATATTACCACCGTTTTATTGAAAATTTCACTAAAATAGCTGCACCAATGTTTAAGTTGCTTACAAAGGACGCAGAATTACACTGGACAAAATCTTGTCAAAATGCTTTTGAGATCCTAAAAGCTAAACTATCGGTGGCACCAATAATTAGGGGTCCTGATTGATCCCTTCCTTTTCATATATCTACTGATGCCTCTGATATGGCCATAGGAGGAATCCTTGGCCAAAAAGAAGGACAAGAACCTTATGCCATTTATTTTATCAGTAAGAATTTGACTCCTGCCGAACTTAATTATATTGTTACCGAAAAAGAATTATTGGCAGTAGTTTATTCTATTAATAAGTTTCGTCATTATCTTACGGGTTATGAAGTTTTTGTGCATACCGATCAATCTGCCATTAGATTTCTCATGAATAAACCAATTACCAATGGTAGAGTGACTCGGTGGCTTCTTTTATTGCAAGAATTTAACATTGCCATCATTGACCGATCTGGTAAAGAAAATCTAGTAGCAAATTTACTTTCCCATATACAACATGAAGACGGTACTAAACCAGTTGACGACACTTTTCCTAATGAACATCTATTTGTTGTATTTGTTCAAACCCCTTTGTTTGCATCTATTGCCAATTATTTAGCAACTGGGAAAATTCCAAACCATTTGTCCTCACATGAGAAGTGTCGTATTATAGTTCAGAGTTCCAATTATTCTTGGAATGAAAACAATCTCTTCTTTACTGGTCGAAATCTAATTATTCAACGATGCATGCGGGAGGATGAAATGACATACATCCTCCATGCATGCCATGATGGACCATGTGGAGTACATTTTTATGATAAGAGGATGGCATACAAAGAATTAAATTCTAGTTATTATTGGCCAAGCATTGTTAAAGATGCTGTCAAATATGTCAAACAATGTGATAGTTGTCAAAGAATCACTACTACATTTCAATCCAAAATCTGACGGTGCGTGGATTTCTCTTTTTAAACTTACCAAAAATCACAAGGATACATTTTTTTTTGTAAATGTGGCCACAAGCGTCGGTGAAGCGACGGCTATTCTCATAACCATCGGTTAAGTGACGGCTCGTTAGCAAGCGTCGCTTAAGCGATGGTACCTTTAATTGGTCAACTTACAATAACGCCACTTATAATTGTTGCTCAATATGTCTAGTCGGTGCAAAACTATGTACTTTAAGGTGTTTAATATTTTAAATTTATTTCGACATGCACGTTCATGCATCTAGTGCAAGGGCGATAATGTCGATAAACAAGTACTTGATAAATTGCACAATCTAACATTGATTATAGAAGAATCTTTCACATGGAACTATAAAATTACTTTCAATTTGAACAATATTACACCATCTTCAATAGCATAAATATGGAATATGTGGATAGGGAAAAAAATAAAAGAGTAATCTCCCTAGTTAGATGGATAGGGAAAAAAGAGAAAAGAGTAGTCTCCCTAGTTAGATGGAAGAAGATTTGAAAACCGAATAAATGGCGGAATGGGGAAGTTATGCATAAATTTTCCAAAGACCTATCAAAAAACGTCTTTGGAGGATCTCATCCACATAAGTTTGTGGCAATCTACTGTGAAAAACTAATCTGTATTAGATCATGATTTGGAACGCCCTAATGGAAGTTGGAAGGCCCTAAAATGATAAGAATAAGCAGAGGAAAGTTTTCCTCGCCTTTTTCTCCAAAACTAGTAAATTTTCAAGCACTAAAAACCTATAGAAAGGGGGAGATACAATCCAAAATAAAATCCCAAGAAGGTTAAATCCATAAGTATGTCACGTTTCAAGACAAAGAAAAATATATTTTTTTGAGTGAAGGATGTCCAAGAAAAATGGTATTTTACCAAGAAAAAAATATATCACCTAGTGCTTATTGTGCTTTGATAGGTGGGTGATGAATGATCTTTATTTGGTAAAGGATCCAATCATATGAGAAACTTAGCATTGAGAAAGAGGGGTCCCATTTTCACCAAGAAAAGAGGGATTGAGCAACAAGTTTGCACAATGAAGAATAAATTAGTTTGAGCTTGCCTAGAAAAGGGAATACTATTAATGTTCTTAGAAAATTGAGCTTAGAGACAATGGGAATCCTTTAATCAACAAAGTGGTGAGCTACTCCATCAAGAGTTTTGGTTGATCACAAGGTAATTGGTGGACATTTTAGACAACTGGGGATTTATCATTAGGTTTTTCCATTGCAAGGAAAATCTTGGAAATGCTAAGAGAGAACACATCATAAACAAGTGAAACTTTAATAAAGAAGGAAAATATAAAAGCATGAGGAAAACCTAATGTGAAGCTAAAAGTGGATTTGAAATTGCATGAGGTATAGACATTTAATTAAGAAAAGTGTACATAATTATAGGTGCATGCATTACACATATTATGAGAGGTATTTTTCAATCAAATTTTGGATCAAACACCTCCTAACCATAAAAAAGGAGAATACATATATTAAACACGTAACCTATATAATTATTGTGATGTAAGAATTATACATAGGTTTGTCCATTACACATAGTTGGGATTTTGTTAGGGGTAATGGAACCCCCCAAGGTTGTACTCAACCAAATGTTTGAAAAGAAAATTATAGAGATTTAAACCATGGGGATAAAATCCAAATGAAATGATATTCCAAAGGGAAGTGATGAAGTGATATTCCATTGGATTTATTGATAGGTTATCATTTCTCCATTTCTTCAAGGGAAAATTCCACCTATGCATCTAATTCAAACCTACGGTATGGTTTGTAATGTGGTGTCATTATTATTGTGTGATGGGAAATGCGGCGATGAAATGTGGTGTCATTATTATTGTGTGATGGGCAATGAGGCGATGAAATGTTATCACATCAATGAACAATTGGTTTTTTTTCCATTTTGTAGAGGGAAAAGTTCACCTCCTTCACCATGCGGTCTAGTTATACCTGCCTCAGCAGGTATATTGTAATCGATCGAATTCAAACCGCGTTAACTTTGGGTATTAGTTGGTGCATATCGATGCATATTTAAAAGATTAAAATCTCTATTCCAAAGTTTAACTTTGTAACATGAAAAATAGCAATTTTTAAATTTATTAAAATTGTATTTATTTGTGTTGCTATTGGTTAAGCAGGGATGATGTCATCCTTGAAGTTTGCTATCTGGATTTGGGTCGACACCTGGTAACAATGACATCATATGTAACTTTTCACCTACCCGCCTTCTTCTTGTCTCTGGGGGCTCAACAGAATTTTGAAATATGCATCGGACTTTGGATCTATCATTCCCCGCTATGATCTGGACCGTTGATTACTGGAATTTGCAACCTCCGCTTTCATCCTGGTCGTTAATCCCTCATCTAATCTGTGCCATGCATTGTCTATTCATCGAACTCCGCTCTACTCCCAATCGTTGATTCAACTGTTACACATATATGCGAAGCTTACAAACCATACATGTGCACTAGGGCTTCTCCACTGAAATGATCATGATAATTAGATTACGATGCTCCCCTGATGAGTCAAATGTATCATATCTACCCTATCTACGATAACAGAAAACTGATCGGAACATACACACTGAACAGAATGTTGCTGAGAATCAGGAAAATGTACATGTTCGGTTTTGTCCGTCCCCTGTGCCAAAATATCTTCCATTACAGCTTGCCATATCCTTTGTTCTCTCAAATGGAGTTTGGTACCCTGAAACAGTAGACAGAATGCATTAGAAGGTGGCAGCCTGATCCCAAATGTTGAAATGAGAATACCTTGAATTGAAGTTTATCTAGTTACCATAGCGTTCTACCACATAGTACTCTTCAATTTTTGGTCGATGTTTCTCAATTCATCCTCGCTTTCCCACAGCAACATGCTCAGGAAAATAATCATGTCAATAGATCACAATTATTACCATTGAATCTCGGGCTACCTTGGGCAATGTAAACCAGCTCCGGGGCACTTGGATATTGGGGAATCGCGGTGGCGTTCCTTTCGATCGTCTTTCTGAAGAAGGCAACGCCTGCGCACTCTAATTCCTCGTTGTCTTCTCCGCTGGAAAACTCGAAGGTGCCACCTTCAGATCTTATCATCTGTGATTTAGACGGTTCGTGAGCGTGTAGCCGCTGCAGCCTCCGACATGGCGGTGATGATCTCTCATCCTCCCCTCCATAACGAATGCCACTTCTTCGCTGGGCATGAGTTACAGAGGAAAGCGAAAGAACAAGAAATGAAAAGTAGATCAGCACGAGAAGTGCCGACCCCAATCTCATCCTTCTTTCCATTTCGAAACTCACGGTTTTGCTTGAGGATGATCTGCTGGTTCCTATTACAGAATCTACTCCCTGTGTTGTGTAATGATCATTCCGAAATGCTGTAATTATAGGATGCAGAGGGTGATATGATTAAGGCAATGGCTCCATGAGAGAGACACATGGGCTGAAGAATGTAAAAGAATTTAGGTCATGTGTGATGTGGATATCCTCCGGTGTGTCGTCGAAACCTGTCCACGCGGTGATTAAAGTTGGCGTTCTTTTTTTATGGTTTACAACGGTTTGAGTGCCAAATACTCTGAACAGTGAAAAGGCATTATTATACTGATTTTTCAGATGTTAATTAGACACACTGCAAAGATAATTAGAATGATTAAAATGATTATGTCTTTAATCGTAGCTACAGTTTCCTTTTTCTCATACATGAGTATATATTCATTTAACGTAATATTTATTAAGTTTTCAAAAAATAAAATAAAAACAAGTGTAAACCAATTGCTTAAAATAAAAAATGTGTTTTTTAAAAGTTTAATAATAAATTAAAATAAAACATTAATAGCTTAGTTTATTTTTATTTTTATTTTATCAGCACTACCAACAGATGTAACAGACTAACATGGAAACCTCTGAGAACACCTCACTTGTTGCAGAAATGCATATTTTATCATAAACTTAAAAACCACCCAGCCGTTTGGTTGCCTTGCCTCCTATCCTTCTATCAGTGTGTGTATGTGTGTCAAGAGCAAAGATCCTGCCAACGCTGTGTAATAAAAATATTAGCACTTTCTCCAATAATCTGCGCTCTTTGCATAGTCTAAAGCATGTAGAAGCAAGTGAGAAAGCAAAAAACAGAGTTTTATAATTGCTAGGTACCTGTGCAAATGCTGCTCCCGGTTTCTTGATAAAATCAGCTTCCAATTTCTATCCTTGCACGATTCTTATCTCGGAGGTTTCAAGCTTCCAGTTTCTCTCCTTGCATGATTCTTATTTCCGAGGTTTCAAGCTTCCAATTTCTCTCCTTGCAGGATTCTTATTTCTGAGGTTATCTTCTATGATTTTCCACTAGATTTTAGTTTATGAATTTACAAAATCTGATAATTATCAACAGGATCAACATTTTGTTGATAAAGTGGGATGTTGTTATTTCTGTCAAGGTTCGAATCTCCCCAAAACAAGTTCACCCCTCTTGGCCATCTTGCCTGCTCAACAGGGGGTTTCATGAGCTTGAGGCAAATGGGGAGTTTCACACAATAAATAACCCATTGAGAGAGGATACTTTGACAAAATAAATAGCCCACTCTCAGCTTCTTCGCTGAAGAATTGCTTTCATGAATTATGAGATGGATGTAATAAATTATTATGGGAAAAATTTTTGTCCGGAACCATCTTAAGAATAGAACAAAACAAAAATAGAAACGACCTTACCGGCCTCCTCTTAATCTTCACCAATACTTCAACTGAGGGTCATTTTAGCATGAAAACAAAAATAACGGTATGCACATCTTCACTAATAACTCAGACGAAGGCCTTTTTCTTAAATGGCTTCTAGCAAGTTTTCGGGTCATTTTTTTTCAATAACTCATAGCAAGTTTTCAGGTCATTTTTCTTAAATGGCTTCTTATAGCAAGTTTTCAAGTCATTTTTCTTAAATGGCTTCTTATAGCAAGTTTTCAGAAACGGAATGCTCCCCGAGCCCATAGGAATTGAAAATTAACAGAAATGAAGGGAAGATACCAAATGAAGTACCAGAAAAACGTGCTTCCTGAAGGGTTTGATCTTTCCCATTATGATCCTTGTGATGTCCAGCAGAGATTGGTTGGTGCAAGCTGGAAATTGACATAACATCAAATCCAAATAGAGTGGGGGTGGCTTTGAAGGACGTTCCCACAGCGAGCGAGAAAAGATAAGTAATGACAGCACCACATAAAAACCCCACCAAAAGTGCTTTGTAGGGAGACAAAGCACCACTAATCTG
This sequence comes from Pseudotsuga menziesii, assembly GCA_001517045.1. NCBI lineage: Eukaryota > Viridiplantae > Streptophyta > Pinopsida > Pinales > Pinaceae > Pseudotsuga > Pseudotsuga menziesii. The sequence goes on along the minus strand of LPNX010335049.1, from coordinate 124,231 downwards.
CATAGCCTTATGAGATATCATTCTCTCCATTGATTTCTATGAACTAGTTTTCCGATTCATCTCCCTCGCACCTGAATTTGCTCGCTCCATTCCCAGAGACTTCTGTGCCAGTAACCGCTCCATTTCCGCTTCAAATTTACCCAAGAAACACACAATTCATGTCAAAACACTAACGTTCAAAACTCTTCACTGCTTATACGATATACTGCCAAGGGGCAGGGGCAAATCGTCACAAAATATTTACGTTCCGACGATGGTGTAGTGGCCTAGAGGTGCTCACTGCGAGACGTGTCGAGCAGCATCGAGACAGCTGTTAATCATACTCTACGGATAATCAAAAGAATCTACTGCCAAGAATGTTGTATTAATATTAAATTTTGCCGGAAAATGTAACATAATACTCTTCATTTTTAGTTTTTGTATCACTGTAAAGAGCCCAGGTGTATATACGATAGACCGCAAGTGTGTGTTTATAATACACCTTTAATTTTGATCGATGTGATCGATGTGATGGAGGTGTTAACTTTATAACTTTTAATTTTATTTCAAATATTATGTTCTATATTAATGGATAGTTTTATATTTTGGTTTTTTCACCCGTGACGGTTTTATATTTCTTTTGTTGGTAAATTTAAACGTAAATCATTTAATAAATTTATTTTATTTTTAAATATGAATAAAATTGATTATATTAATGGTTAATATTATAAAATTATGTTGTAAGTTAGGAAATTAAATCCATTTTTTATATTAAAAATAATAATTTCCACCATTTAAAATTACAATAAAAAAACTATATTCAAATGGAAAAAATCAAAATCTTAAAATCTTTAACATATTTTAATAATAATGTTTCCTATTGACTACTGGACCTACTCCATCTTAACCACTGCACCATAAATAATAGTTATAATAATCATTTTTAACTACTACACCATAAATAAAAATTATAATAATTATTTTTAATTACTACATTATTATAATTATTAATAATAATTATAACTATATTATTATAATAACTACTACACCATAATAATTTTAACTATATTATTATTATAATAATAATATTGTTCCATCTTCATTTCTATATAATAACTTTATTTCTACATTATACTAATAATAATAATGATTTATCTTAATTACTAGATTAGTTGTGGAGAGAGATGACTTTTATGGTTGATATGGAATGTATCTTAAATATTACATTAATTTTTGGGTTTTCTCTAAAATTAATATTTTTGCTAAATAAAAGTTATGATAAAAAAAAAGGTTAATTGTTAATGATAAGGTAAAAGGTAGTCAAAATACATAAGATTTGGATTTTTTTTCTATTGCGTTTTAATGCAATAAATGTATTTGAGAATTTTATGGAATAAAAAATTGAAATATGTATATTATGATATATTTTAAATCAATATTTTTTTGTCAATTGAGTATCTATTAAGGAATATTGGTGTACTTATTACCTAGGGTTCAAATCTCACTATATGACATGTTATGTAATTGATATGTAATTGTTTTCCATGTGAAAACAAAAAACAAAAAAAAACAATCTCCTTTGTTGCCTTTTTGATAGTAATACTTGGGTTTGTTGAGTCTTTAAGGCTTATAAGAAATAAACATGTTTTAATAATTTTGTATATAAGGTCAAGGTTGTAGTTTTGGTTCATGTTAGTATTTACCTAGATTATTATTACTTTTTCCAAACTTTTCGTAAGCGGCAGGTACTAAGCGACTTCGTTGCTTATTCATCCATTCTATCTTCCTTCCTCCATTTTACGTTGAGGGATGATACAGATGGCCCCTGACTGCATTTTGGGGCATTTGGCCACTTCATAACGGGATCAAAAAACTGGGTTTTACTAGGTTCTAAGGCACCCATCGACCTTTTAGGGATATTGTATCTTGAAGATTGATTTGGTTGCAAATTTTCTACACAATATTTGTTTTAAAGCCATGGTGGTCAATACCTAATTTCAATAATGAATGCATAACTATATAATTTATCTCGAATTTTCTACTGTCAATAGGTCATTATAGAGAATATAAAATTTTGTTTCGATACACGAATATAAACTAGAAATGTAGAAGCACGACACAATAGGTTGGCTTGTCAACACTGTCTGGTCGAGTTATAGGTACAGTCTGTCTCATTTTTCATCCCCTCCTCCACTTTCTTCATGATAAACAACAAGTAGTTTGGTAATATTTTTATGTGTTTCCCATGCTTCAGCAATGGCTTTGGGTGAAGAATAAAACTGCAGTACATTAGAAAGATCATTGATGCCATTCACGATGGCCCTCTTTGAATGCAAAGTACACTGGAAAGATCGTTGATGCCATTCAGGCTGGTCCTCTTTGAATGCCCAGTAAAAAATGTTGTCCAAAATATTGCCCTTTAATTTGCATAATATTTTTTGCATATTTTTTTTTTGTTAGGGATCAAATTTTACATAATCTACTCTACATATTAGATGTTTGAACATATGCTAAATATGCTCAATCGAGACTCATTTTTAAAGGAAATTTTAGAATTAGGAAAAAAAATATGGAATATTGAAGTTACCCATTCATGGACATGCCGGCAAGTTGAAGTTACAGATGAAATTTTCTCGTTTTCTCTTGCAGACATGGATGAAACGTGCTCTATCCCAAAAATCTCATGCATAACCTTCCAAGCTGCAGTTATGAGCTTCATTGCGAGGCCTAGGTTCATGTGTGTGCACAACACGGCCAAAAAACAACCATATATCATCGAGATTGTAAATCCTATATTTCAAGGATTAGTCATGTGACAACCCTTTTAGTGTAAATTGTTAGCTGGCAACACTGATAGATGAGTGAATTTAATGAGCTAAGCATTTATCAGTGCCAGGTTTCTTAACCTTTGCCAGAGTAAGCCACGAACCACCCTCCATGCAAAAACATGG
>LPNX010335049.1:31438-118566 GCA_001517045.1 Pseudotsuga menziesii | reverse complement strand
GTCTGCATCTTTTTGAAAGTTTATCAATTTCTCAGTAATCTCAAAACATTCAGCTTTGGTTGCTTCTGCTCTCCCTATAGATTTTATTTTATGACTGAAACTTCTAAGTGCAAAAACCTCCATTGTTTATTCTTCAGGTCTGCATCTTTTTGAAAGTTTATCAATTTCTCAGTAATCTCAAAACATTCATCTTTGGTTGCTTCTGCTCTCCCTATAGATTTTATTTTATGACTGAAACTTCTGATTTCTAGCATAGGCTGCCTCTTATTTTGAATTCCTTCAATGCCATCAAGAATGGTCTCTTAAGTGAGCACGTTTTTTCGTCCTCAATCCATACTTCCAAATTTATAGCCATAGATTATACTATCCGGCTTGACCATCTGTCTGAGTTCCTTTTTTATTATAAACCTTAAAGCGTCTGAGCAATTGTAGACTTATTCCCCAATCAAATAGATTGAACACAATGTAGGCAGGGATATACATTCACTTGTGCAATTTTACAAATCTCATTAAAATGACAAATCCCATTTTGCAATTTAATTTTTTGTTTTTAATTTTTGACATGTACAATTAATTTATTACTGTCATTTGAATTGTGACATTTTTGAAAGCCCTTCATCAATGAAGGGCTGCATGAATATATAACCTTCTATATGAAATTAAGACCAGCCCTTCAATCTTGATCCCTAGTGGCAATGACATCTCCATTGCCGTACTCTCCATTGCTTCCTTATCAATCTTTCGTGACTGTGTGAGTGTCTCTATTTTCATCTTCATTTAAACACATTTGATTGTTTGTCAATGAACTGATAATTTTTTGTTGTGCTTATTTGATTGCATTCATGGAATTACAAATTTCCCCTGAATGAATTACCTTATTCTATTTCTACAATGATTTGACCTTGACAATCATGCCGTCTGGCAATCAACTCATCTGCTAGGGGAAAAAGAATTCAAAGATTTCTCCCTTGTCATATGTAACTAAGTGATTTCTTCTCATCATGACAAAGTGTAATGTTTACATTCACTCTCCCATGTTGCAATTATGCTTTGATTTAACTGGGCAACATGTAATCTGCTCATTAACAAATGGTGGAGGAAAACCACGTTGGATAATTTTACATCCCTATTACTTTCTATTGTATTTACTGTCAAGCTCCATGCCAAATAATTTTCCAACCAACTCGTTAGCTAGGTATAAAGGGTTTCGGATATTTGACAAACTTTGTTCTGTTAAAAAAATCCAATTAAAATCCTATTGGTTTCTGGTGAATTATGTTTGGTTGCTTCGGTTCTTTTGTTATAAATGATTTAATCATCTCTGTCCATGTTGCAATTTTTATATTTTTTTTGTATGTGCTTGAATGGGCATATTTTGCAGTCATATTGATACTGAGGTCCTATCATAACACTCATTTTACCAGTTCGCTTTTCTACGAGTGAGGAACATCATGTTCATGTTTCCATTTTTCCATTGCTCATCATGTTTGTGAATGATGTATATTCTATCAGTTAGTTTATGTGATTTTCCTTTAGGTGTCTGTTGTTTACCACAGCTCTCTGAAGTTTTACATACTTCCTTGTGTGCAATCTGTGAGGACGTTGATCTGTAATTTTTCAAGATTTGATTTAAAAACTGGAGTGTCAAACCACTCGCAGTTCTCAATCTGAATCTAGGAATTTTCTTGTGCAATTTTATTAGAGTTCTAGAATCCACATAACAATTCATGAATCAGCCAGTGTCCGAATGAATTAAAAATACACTGACAGGTTCTTACCCACATTTCTCAGAGCCGTTGATAAGAATTTTGATGATGCAATCAGGATTCACATGAAAGTCACAAACTGATGCAACTATGGGCCCGCCAACTAGTCATCAGTCTTCGTGTAATATACCCATCCTTCTTAGGCAGTTCTGATGTACAATACTTGCTCAAAATACAAAAATAGCACTAAGCAACTATAACATTTATTATTATTTGGCATTTTTTAGGCATGCACAGAAAACCAATGTGACACCAAGATAGATACAATTTTATTAGAACACGATAGGTGCACGAAATAATAAGAACAGATGCTCTATCTTTTCAGCATTTAAATGCAATATACTGTTATTAATTTATGATTAACAACATCAAGAAACGATGATAACAATAATTAGAGGGAAGAAAAGAAGATCCACATCCACACTAGACACAGCATTTTTATTGAACTGGAGTAAAAGTTCTTGAGATACAAAATATTCCAGCATATATTAACACCCAAAACATGAAGATACAAATTACTTTGATCTTCCTATATATTGGTCAACAGGAGATACAGAATGGTTGTCTGTTGCAGCAGTATTTTGCCTCTGCCTTCTTCCAAACTGTTTGTTTTTAAAACTTCGAAGTTATTTTCCAATTGTCATTCTTTCGTTTTCGGGCAATTGGGTCGACATGGTGCCAACGTTGTATTTTCAGTTATTCTCCCCAATCCTTTATGGATCAGACCTTGCCAATTTGAGATTTTTGGTCCCACAAAAAACTTAAGAATCTGAAGGACTTGATCTTTGTAAGCTCTGTCTCTTGGTTCTTGGCTCTCAACTCTAGCTCTTGGCTTTCAGCTTAGGCTCTGTTTTTGGCCCTTAGCTCCGGCTCTATCTCTTAGCTTTATCTCTCAGCTCCGACTCCAGTTCTTGGCTCTTCTTATGACCACTAGAGGTTGTTACCATACAAGCCTTTTTCTTGCACACAATTGTGAAACCACCCTGATTAAATTTAGACCAAATTGCTTCACTCAGTTTGCAACGTCAAGTTCAATCTTCTACAACTTGATTGCAAGTTGCAGGATGGAAGCTTACATGTTCCATGAGATCATGCTTTGGATTGCAAAATGTTACAGGGTAAGTGATCTCAGGTTTACTTATTTGAAGCAGCAATGTGATAACAAGAATGGCTATGCAATCTAGATCATATATAGGCTCCTATACCTAGTCTAGTTGCAACAGTGTCGTGACTCAAGTTCCAGTGCCATGATTGGGCAGTTGTGTGTACTGCCAACTTCTGTCAACCATCTACAACTTTGTTTAATGCGTACAATAACAATGCACAAGAGACTCATACCCTCCATCAGGTGGCATTTCCGAATTTCGGGAAAAATCAATTATTAAGACCTTATTCCAGATTTGGTTAATAAAGATTCTAATCATTCTCTATTAGTATTTAAATTCTGCATTGTTTTTTTTCTAATCTTTAACCATGGTACATCCTTGGGAACCCATGACCTTCTAATTCAGCTTCAAAAACTAAAGCTGTCAGAGTCAACAAGAACCATATTTATTCCTTCCCTAGAAGGCTGAATTTACAGCTAAATCTAAACTTTAAAGATTATTCACCATCACCAAAAATCCCCACAAGAACCCAACCCATCCTTGAAATGGTGGAAACGATTTGCATCCCTCACAATAATTTCCCGATCTACAATCTTGGAGATGAACTTGGTAGCCGAGTGACAGTCACCACAAACTCGAAGGTTCTTGGTTATCCGTATTTGCAAGGGAGTATAATGTACATCCTGATATTCTCAGCACAGCGTAAGAGCACCTACTTCTCATTCCACATAAAGATTGAGTTATCACAAAATATTATAGGGAGACAGTCCAGAAGTATAGCGAGCAGATGAAGCTGCTTGCTGAAAGGATACTTACTGTTATATCTGAAAGCATTGGTCTTTCATCTTCCTATATCCAGTATATAATTGGAGAACCCTATCAAAATATTACCATCAGCTATTATCCACCATGCCCTCAGCCAGAGCTTACTCTGGGTTTGCAAGCACATTCTGACATGGGTGCAATTACACTTCTGATACAAGATGAAGTTGGAGGTCTTCAAGTTCTTAGAGATGGGAAATGGATAACTGTTGAGCCTTTGCCTGATGCTATTGTTGTGAATTTGGGTGATCAAACTCAGGTAATTTGTATGGATATCATTCACCTAAGATTGCTTTTATAATAATAATAATTATAATCTAATTTTAAGGTCGGCCTAATCAGACACCAAATTGATATATAAGGCTAGATAATAGTATTATTCTGATTTTGAGGTCAACCTAACAAGACACCAAATTGATATATAATGCCACATAATAGTAACCTTGCTAAACCTCTATTTTTCCTAATTTTTTTATAGTAACATTTGCTAAACCTTGATAAGAGTTCTTTTCCTTAAACACTTCATAGTGACTTAGTTCCCAACCACTGCCATTGATTTGGTTTTCATGGGATCGCTCCCATTTCATAGAAAATCAGTACCAGGCACTAATGCTATAGGTAAACTATACCCCGGAAGGGAAGCAATGCCTGAGAGATTGAGATGCTTTTGGGACTTGATTTCATTTTATTTGTAACTTTATATAAATTTGACATTTGTCAAGGATCCAAATTTTGCAAGATACTTTTGATGTGATATTTTCCTTTTCCATTCACCTGTGCTTAGGTTGGGCCACACTTCTGAAGTCTCTGTTTTGGGAGATGAACTGCATTACAGTCTTGCTCCTTCTAATTCCACTTTCCAACTGAGTCCCTGTCTTGGTCTAAAGCTGTTCACTATTTGCTCAAAAAACCTCTCGCATCTTTATTCTTATGCTTTGGCTTCATAATTGTGCCCGTTAGGATACAGGTTTCATGGTTAAACACCTATGTCAGGATGCTCTAGTTTAAAACTAAGAATCGAGGGAATAATGGTTCTCTCTACTCTCTTTCCATTTGACATTTTCCTTCTGAATCAACATGAACGAGGATGCTTCCCTTTGAATGAGTATAGCAGGGTGCCTCCCTTCAAGCAACTGCTTGCTACTTCATCTCAGATATGGAATTCTTATAGGAAGGTTTGAAAAATGAGGACTCAGTACTGTCTTTGTCAATATTGTCTTTAAGGGTGGTTCTACATTGCCATGTGCTTCATCTCAGATCTGGAATTGTTATAGGAAGGTTTGAAAAACGAGGACTCAGGACTGTCTTTGTCAATATTGTCTTTTAGGGTGGTTCTACATTGCCATGTATGTAGACCATATTAATCAGGAATGCACCAGAAAGAAGTAACCACAGCCATTGAAATGCAGAACATTTTTCAGAAAAGAAGATTAGGTTTATAATAATCAATAGAGTTCTAAGATTTCTTGTCTTGGGTCTGACTAGTTTAGAAAATTTAAATGATGGATTGAATTGCATACATGCATACCATTGTCTTCGTATAGAAGCTCTAGCAGCAAAAGAAAGTGCCAAATTCAAAGTAACAATAAATTTATGTGCTTAAAATTGATTAACTGCATAAAAATCCTTTCTTAATATACAGTTCCTTATTGAGAATCACATGGGTAAAGGAGCTACTATAGCACAGAACAAAAAATCTCTTTTAAAATAAGTACTGGACCATTCATTGCCTTCTAAATTTCTAATCCAGTAGTGATCACCACCAGCACTGTAAAGGTTCTCCTTTGCATCATGGTCTTGTTGAATTTCGTATTTTATGAATTGAAACCTATTTCATGTAAAGGTTCTCCGGCACTGTAAAGGTTCTCCCAGCTTCTGCTAATAACTGTGGAGCAACCAGCATGTTTTTTTTTTAAATATCTTTGTGGACTTTCAAAATTGATATATAATTTCATTGTACTATGAGAGATGCACTGTTTCTTTCTAAATACACATGGATATCGAGGAGTGCTTGTGATATATAATTTCATTGTACTATGAGAGATGCTTTTGTTTTTAAACTAGGGGAGAGCTTGTCATCTGAAGATGATCTTGTAAGGTAGCACTGAACAAGTTAATAGACATTGCTTAGAGACTTGTAATAACTAATAAGTAAGGTTGGATGCATGACCCACTTGGAGGCATGTTTGCCGACCTACAAGAATGGTGGCACAATTTTGTCATGTGATGTTATGGTTTTACTGCCATGATTGCAAGGGCTTGATTAAAGGTGATAAGATAATTGTATTTTAAAACTAAGAAGACAAGTTAACAACTTAACACACTCATATAGCATCTCTAAACTATCGAAAGCCCATCTATTGATGATCATATTAGATATATTCATCAAACCTTAGATGCACATAGATTTGCAGATGGTGCAAAAGATGAGCTGATGTTCTTATATGTATCCGTATTTTCTAAACTTCATTGGTTTTACATTTCTAGGCACCAAATTATCACTTTAGAGGTTGCCCTGGAAATTGGGAGCACTTTTGAACTATTTTTGTAATGTACCCAGGTCAATATATTTAAAATTGGAACAGTAGTACCTGTTATAAATTCCATGCTGACTTGGAAACATCTCTGGCAACAGTATGTCCGTGTAGCTTTCAACTGCATTGTTGTCTTATCTGGGTGCTGGAAGGTAAACCTTAAGATAAACCCAACATAGGATACAGTTCAGTGATTTATACTGTTGAAATTGAAATTTTATTGATGTTCGTGGGTGACCAAGCTTGTTGAAATTGTTTCCCATTTTCTCACAAAAGGCTCAATCGTAACCTGAGCCCTTGGTAAGTTCATTCCAAGTGAATCGAAGTAGAGATTAGTGTCATGAATCCTGATTGGTGGTATGTGGAGCTGTCAGCCCATCATCTGGGCATATATTGGCATTGTGTTAAGATTTCTACATTCTGTAGAGGAATTGTTGGGTTTTTAATTTTTCTTGCTTGCCAACTGGTCCCAGATGCTTGCAAAATCTGTGAATGATTACTTGCTATCTGCTTTATTTTTTCTGATCGTTGCTAAAAAATGATGCCAACTTTGGTTAATTGGAGTTCTGTAGGCTAGCATTGCTTCAACAACATCTGAGAAAGTCCAAGCTTCTGAGAACACATTAAACGGGCAAGCAACAACAACTGAAAATAGGGAAAATAGAGATTCAGATGTGGAGGCTGTAGCTGAACAGATGGGTTCGTTAACTGTTACCACAAAGGTTTCTGTTTCTACCTCTTTAGAACAGACAAATCCTAAGAGAATGGATTTGGATAAACGTATTCGAGCATTGAAGAAAAAGGTACATACATTTGTAGAAGTGACCTTTATAGTGACCTTATAAAGGTGATTACGAGGATTCTGTTTGTGGCATTGTGCTTCTAATAACCTCTCAGATGTAATGTGTATATGGATTCTTGGTAACATTATTATGTAAAATGTCACACAGGTGTAATCAGGCACAAGTTGTTTGTGGCAAGCTAGCTACACTGGGGAAGCTACCAAAAATTTATAATTATCTTTTGTATTCACATATAGGGAATACTGAATCGTTTCTAATGTCTATGAATGTATGGAAAGATGATTTGTTCATGCACTAAAACTAAGCTTATTTTGTGAACAGATTCGTCTGACAGAGTCACAACAAGCATCTATGGCTGGAGAAAGAACATTGAATCCTGAGCAAAGAGAAAAGCTAGCTAAATTGGATACGTGGCAAAAGGAATTGAAGGACCTTGAGGAGAAAAGAATGGTGTTGAGGTCTTAAGAATTGGATTGGTCTACAATGTACATTATTTTTGATACTTGTTACCTGTTTGATTATTCCTATTGGCATAAGTTTATGGCATTCACTTGTTTGGATTTGGTTTTCATCACTCGAGTACAGCTAAATTATGTAATACTTTGTTCTGTTACAATTTCTATTGGATTTAATAACTTAGGTACAACTAAATTATGTAATACTCTATTCCTTTACAAGTTTCTTGCTCAACCTATATGGAATTTGAGGACTCCATCATTACTCTTCTCTTTAGCATTCTTTGCTTTTGAGTCCTACATTAGGACACGAAATGTGGTCAAAGTGCAATGTCATCTACTGTTGATATTTTAAGGACAAGAAGGATGACATTGCTATGCAAAATCTTGACTCTAAACCAACTGAGAGTGAGATGCTTGTCCAATTCAAAACTAGGAAGCAACATGTGCCATTACAAAGACCAACCTTGACATAAATCGTAACATATGGAAATGGTATGCTTACCACAGGGTAATCAGGCACAATGAACTAATTAGGCAAGACAATTTATGAAGCTAAATCAGATAATCATAAATAATTACATATAGGAGCACACAAATATTTGGGCAAAAATATAGTACTGGAATTTCATTTAACTAAGAAGTTTGTGCAATAATGATACGAACATTATGAATCTTTGCAACATAGCTATCCGTCTATCAACCGACTATGACTAACACCATGAACTGATGAAGCCCATTGCAATTTTAAATCTAGGTATAAACAATATAGTTTGAGGAAATACGAAGTGTTTCACATCTGGTCTATTTGTATGACGATCTGGTATGATCATTGAACTTCCACTTGAAACCATAAGCTGAGTAGTCTATCCACCCCACTGTAGTATGCCACGCCATTATATGCACTTGACTTCGTGTTGCACTTGCACCTAAGTAATTTGCACAGCTGAACTTGTCACACTAATGGAATCTAAAGTTACCCCTACCATGTGCACTGTGTCCATGGCACTACTTGACTTGACACTCTAATGGACTCTAAAGCTACCACTATAATGTGCATGCCCATACTCAGACAAGTATTCTAGGTTCAACTTCCTCTAGTGTGACTGCTTTCATCATGGACTTTATTGATCTTTGTCTCTTTCCTGGTTCAGTGGTGCCAGAAAGTTTACTCAGAAAATGAGCACTATATAGGTGTATGGTAGAACATAATTGCATTATAAACAACGTATCTACAATATTGGTGAAAATCTGTGCCCAAGGTATCAAAAAATTGCGTAGAAACTGAGCACAATATATAGAAAATTGTATTATGAAAAATATCTGGTGGAAATCTGTGCCCATATGCTTGAATATTGGTTAGAAAATGAGTACAATTTCTATTCCCTAACCTACAGATAATATGCTTAGAAGATGAACACAAAATCTGTGCCATTGATGCTACATGAAGGTCTAAAAATTTGCTGCAAGATGTGCAAAAAATGGGTAAGATTGGAGATTTCTTGGTTTACATAGGCATGCGGGTGAGTGGACTTGGTTACAGTTTGTCATGTTTTTTGCATAGATTGTCAAGTTTCACAAGTTTTGACTTAAGTCTGATGTAGCAAGCCAACACTGCCTTGTTCTGGTTAGATTTGACCTAGTTTTGGATTCGGGTTGAGTTAAACTGGCAATTTTGGGTATAACGGAGCAGGGCTTGCTTTGCTTTACTCTTATTCTTTGTCATTTTATTTGTTTAACTTGCAATTAACATGTTCTTGAATTGTATGAATACCAGCCTCCAGGGCATTTAGGAGTAGATATTACTTTTGTAAGGCTTTATCATGTGCTGTAGCGTTTTAGCTGAACGAGGCATATGCTACTAGGGGAAGATTTTGATTAGATACAAAGTTATAGCTTGCATGGCAGCATGTTAGATTCAAACACTTTAATTTGTGATCACTTGATGTGCGAAACCTTGCTGTTTGTTTTCAATCACTTTGTTTAGAATTTTTAAGAAAATGAGCTTCATTGGCTGTGTTCCCATTGTCTTAATTTGTGCTTTGCACCATTTGTAGAGCATCCTTCCATGTTAGGGCAACTTCCCCCTCTATAATTGGTTGGGTCTTTTCATATGATAAGGGTTTAAAAAGGAGACTATGCAGCCACAATCTTTCTTGGTAGAAGGCACATGGAAGATGTAAAGGGCTTTTCATTATAGTTATTCATCTTTTCTTCGGGGTCATTGTAGACGAGCACCAACCGCTGCATATAGATATATCAAGTGTAAGTTCTTGGCTTTGAATGTAGATATCTTGTATTCAAGGAAGCCATAGTATGGTAATGTAGATGATTGGGTTTGCCTGATCCCCAAATGTAGACCATCAAGTTGGGAAGTGTTCATTTTACTTGCTCAAGTTTTCTTATTAGCCATCATGGTAGATTAGCACCAACCATTGCCTTTACATGATAGTGATAATTTATTGACTCTGAATCTAAACATTGTGTAGTTTGAGAAGCTAGAGTATGATAATGATTGGAGTGCAAGACAATAACACTTCGATATTGAGGAGCCAAAATGAGTGATGCAATCATGCTTGACATGAAAAAATGTGGTAAGCAGAAGCCTTTCATATCAAGAACTAAGTTCAGGGTTTCAGTTATACATCATTAAAATTTAATATTGATGGAACACATATCAGGAATTGGCTTTGTCGTAGAGGCAAGAGCAGCAGAATCTGGCATTTATATATATTTTTTAAAAACACTTATAGTCGTCGGTTAAGCGACGGCTTGTAGGTAATTTTTTTTTTTAAATTCATAGCTGTCGGTTAAGCGACGGACTTACATTAAACCGACGGTAATTAAGCGACGCTTACGTTTTCATTATCGTCGTTTAAGCGACGCCTGTTTAAAGTTTAAATGATAAATAATATGAATTAGATGTCGGATAATCAACGATTTACATTTAACCAACGGTAATCAACCGATGCTTACATTTCCATTATTGTCGTTTAAGAGACATCTGTTTAAAGTTAAAATGATAAATAATATGCATTAGATGTTGGATAACCGACGATTTACATTTAACTGACGGTAAACTTGGCTGTCGCTTAACCGACGGATTGGATAGATGTCGGATAACCGACGAAAATCCACCGACGCTTAAAAAAAATCATATTGTCGTACATGTGACAGGGAAGTGTCGAAAATCCGACAATACGGCCGTCGGATAGACCTACGTCATGACTCATCTGATCAAATGCCTCTACAACCCCAAGTCATGATTGAACCCTTTGAGAAATGGGCTCTTGATTTTGTAGGACCAATTTCTCCCATGTCTCGTAAAAAGAAATATATCCTAGTTTGTACGGACTATGTCACCAAATGGGTAGAAGCCAAAGCTTTGTTTAGGGCCACAGATAAATCAGTAGTGGAATTCATATGTGAAGAAATATTCACCCGGTTTGGTGTACCTAGAGAAATTGTCATAGATCAAGGTACTCAATTTACTTCTAAATTAATGAAAGAACTTACAACGAAATATGGTATTCGACACTGCAAGTATTTACCTTATCACCCTCAGGCTAATGGTCATGTAGAATCAACTAATAAAGTATTAGAAGCCATTTTAATCAGAACCATTCACTTATATCATAAGGATTGGGCAGATAGACTCCTCAAGGCTTTATGGACCTATACGATAACATTGAGAAACACTACCGGACATACCCCCTATGAGTTAGTATATGGCAAACAAGTCCTTTTACCTATTGAATTTCAAGTTAAAACCTTTCATATGGTAGCACAATTAGGCATGAATTTGGATGAAGCACAGAAACAACACGTATTACATATTAATGAGTTAGATGAAATTAGACAAGATGCACTCCAAAGAACCATGCTAATACAAAATCAACGAAAGACATGGCATGATAAATTTATTAAACAAAAGCAATTTAATGCTGGATATTGGGCACTACTATTTGACTCACGGTTAAAAAAAATTAAAGGAAACTTAACCACTCGTTGGATGGGTCGATACGAAGTAGTTACAGCTTTTGACAATGGGTCAATAAAAAATAAAACAATTGATGGCTCATAAGTTTCCTCTGTAGTAAATGGACATAGACTCCAACTTTATTATCAACCGACATCTAAATAAGATTTTATACATAATGTTTTGCAACAAAATGAAATGGAGCTAGTTAAAGGGGAAGATATTCCTCCTCCTTTCTGATTCTTGTAAAGTATTTTGGGTTATTATCACATATATATATGTAAATATGTGCTTGTTTCTTTGAATAAATAAGATTCATTTCGAATAGATTGTTTACACAAGACTCTTTTTATTTTATTATCTATTCATGAATAAATTGAATCATATAACAAGTGGTTTTGTAGTTTGATTACAAATATTTTATTTCTATAAGAAGCTCAAGAAGTATTACTTGGACAAGGGAAGTATGTTAAATACTTATCAGGTATCTTAACTTTTCTTGGGGTACTTTTGAAATTTTCAGCTTATAGTAAAAATTAAAAATTTATCATACTTAACCAACTCTTTTATGATTCATATGGTTTTTGGTATTTTGATTCAGACATGTATGTTTCTGATTTACTCTTCTTAACAGTTGTTTGATAGACCTACATTCATTATAATATTTTTCACATTATCATCTTACACCTATGGATTACTAGTTCATCTCATGCTTGTTGTCAAAACTTGTCTCTCAAGTATTTTGGTGATAATTTGAGAGTAAGTAGAATTTTTGTCCGTGGGGAACATTCCTTTTATTTTATGAAGAAGGACTGTAAGGTTAAAGAACAACTTTAGGTTATTCTCTTTTGACATGATCTATGGTTATGGCCATTATGAAATTAATTATAAGTTTATTTTGAAAAAAATTGAATTATGTGTTTAGCGGGACTTAACACGCTCTAGTACCAATCAGCTTCCATATATTTAATATTATTATACAAGGAAAACATGTCAGAGTACTGAATAGGCTTGCTGGCAGCAGGTCAATGCTAAGTAAAAAAAACTCAAAATATGGAAGCTTGATAAATGCAAGTAAACCTATCCAAGTACTGAACAGACTTGCTGGCAGCAGGACTATGCTCACATGGTACCAAGGTAAACCCGTCGGGATACTAAACAGGCCTACTGGCAATGGGGCAATACCTGGTAAAAGAGATCTGGTTAATGCATTACTATGCACATAGTTCGTAAAACAATGATAATATAAAGAAAATTTCCAAAATTTATGAATAAACATGTCACGACCAATTGTTTAACATGTCATTTGAGAATGGCTATAAGTTAGGCTTAACCCTGCCCATCTAATTCAACATATACCTAGGATGTTATTATCCTAGAAATGGGACCCATAGCTATAAATCTCACATAGTTTGGGGTACACTTAAATATTTTGTGATGACATGATATCTTTAAAATGAGGCATAGATGACTAGTTTCTCCGGTGGAATTACTTTGGTTCAATTGTTATCATTTACATGGTCTTTCTAAGCACTGTTATATTTTTCATGAATATACATCTTTGAATCATTTCCATTTACTAGTTAGTTAGTTTTTCATACTTTCTTTACAAAATAATCACCAGCATGATAGAACTCTTTAATTTTTTTTTTTTGGAACAATCAGTTCTTCTCTCTTCTATGGCTTGAGGACACGCCATATTTTTGGTTTGGGGGGAGATGGAAGATGGATTTGGAAAAATTAGATTTTTTTCACTTTTTATTATCGATCTATTTATCTCTGACAAATGATAAGTGTTTTTAGGATAATATAAACAGTGGAATTTGATTATTACATGAAGCATATTTTTACAACAAATTCAATATGAAGAACCAAAAGAATGTCCAAATGAAATACCAAATTTTCGATCTGAATAAAACATTGTAATATTTTAGTATTTATAATTAAAATTTCATAACCAAATTTTGTTTTTTTGGCAAATAATTTTTACCTTCATATGGATGCTTAGAAATTCTTCTTATCATTTTATTATTTGATAATCCTATCCTTTTACCCAATCATGCATATAAACTATTAATTGACTAACTCTCTTGATTATAAATTTGATTTATACTTTTCATGTCATATGTTCAACCTACCCAAAGTTTTACTTTGGACATGGTTGAATTAATTTTTTAAACCTTATGAATTTACTTGCTTATGTATATGCCTGTTGTTGGCTCACATTTCAGAATTCCCAATGATAGTATGATCTGTTATCTTTCTTTTCGCTCAATGGGACCTGGAATTTCTTCAGTTTGGGGGAATGTTGATCCTAGAATTGTTATCATTTTTGGCAATTAAATTACTTATTTAAACATATGTTTTATTATTTTTCTGTATATTTTATGTCAAGCAGATTACTATTCATCTCAAGTATGTATGAATGTAAGGTTTATATGAAATCTATTTATTATTATCATTTTTATGATTTTTTGATATTAAATTCACATTATTAAAACACATTTGATGTATTAATTGATTTATATATTTGTTTGCAGATTTTACAATCTTTTTGGGACAAATTAATAACAAGAACGCATTTAGCCTGCCTTGTGCACAACACATCCAGCTCGACGTCCAGCTTGTCATCCAGCCCGCTGGCGTGAAACTAGCAACTTAGATCTTGCCTTTCAAGCTCTGGTTGCCTCATCTCCGATCCATCCTGCGGGGTCAACTCCAGCTTCCAACTTTGTGAAGAGAGTAGCAGTGCCAAGAGTCCAAATCATGTTGGCAGCTTCACAAATGAAAGCCCTAGCTCTGAGCGAACGAGATCTGATTGGGCAGTTCTCATGCATCTGGCCTTCATGGAAATCCATGGAGATATGGATCTCCAAAAAGTAGATGCCCCTCATCAAAGGGGGTCTGCAACACTGCTTCTACAGCAAATGCTTTTACACCTTCTTGTTCAAAAACAAAGAAGATAAAGATCTTATATTCCGAAGTGGGCCTTATTTTATGGGCCCTCGAGGTCTATATCTCAATCAATGGACTCTCTCATTTGATCCAGAAAAAGATGTTCCCTCAGTAGTGCATGTCTGGGTCCGGCTACCACACTTACCTCTTCATTGCTAGAATGATGAAGCCCTGCAGTCGATCGGGAACTCACTAGGCAGATACATAGACAAAGCCAAGCCAAAGGGACCTCTATTTGCTTGTGCCAGAATCTGTTTTGAGGTAGACTTGGAGAAAGGGTTACCATAAGAAGTTAGTCTATGCATGGATGGATGGGAATTCTGCCAGAAGGTAGACTGTGAACAATTGCCTTTTAAATGCAGGAAATGCCACGAATATGGGCACTTCATAAAGAACTGCCCTAAGTCTCCTCTAGAATAAGTTGGGAAAAATCTGGAAGAAGGATGGCATCAAGCAAAGAAAGGTAAAAAAACAAATCCCACACCTGCTAGTAACCTTGAAAAAGGAAAGGAAAAAAATCAAGAACAACCTATCAAAAGCTCAGAAACCCTCATCAGCAATCAATTCAAGGCTCTTCAAACAAAAGAAGGGGAAATACTAGATCTAGAAGCCCAGAACAAGGAAGATGGAATAGAAGGTAGCATGAACCAATCCCCAATAGCAACATCCCCAATAATTATAGAAGATGTTTCTGAAAAGGCTCCCATCCCCCCTAGTGGAACTTGGGCAAAGATGGTGGCAACAGATGAAGCAAATATGGGAAATTTTTTTGAAAGATCACCATCCCCAAGGGGGACATGGGCAGAAATGGTCAAGCAGACCAGGATCAATCCAAAGCTGGCCTCCCCCGGTCAAACCTCATCTCAAGAAACCAAGGAATCATCAGGGGTAGGGCCATCTCAAGCCACCAAAGGAAGAAAATATCAAAAGCAACAACGAGAGCAAGAGGCATCACCATCCCCAAGGGGGACATGGGAAAAAATGGTCAAGCAGACCAGGATCAATCCAAAGTTGGCCTCCCCCGGTCAAACATCATCTCAAGAAACCCAGGAATCATCAGGGGTAGGGCCATCTCAAGCCACCAAAGGAAGAAAATCTCAAAAGCAACAACGAGAGCAAGAGGAAAAAAGAGAGATAGAGCTAGGAAGGCAACTCAGCATTGAAGACATCAGCCTGCTCTAGAGTATCAAATCTTCAGGCGCTAGACAATTCAGACCCCGAGCAGGGTCTCATGCATCCAAAAAATAATGAAACTAATCTCTTGGAACTACAGAGGACTGGGAGGATCAATCAAGGTGGAAACCCTGAGAAATATCATAAACTTTAAGAAACTAGACATTATGTTGATCCAAGAGACCAAGATGCCAGAAGATGAGGTTTTGAGTAGGTCATCCCTCTTCTGGAAATTTAGTGCTGGAAAGGCCATTAGTTCTAGAGGTACTTCAGGTGGAGTAGCAACATTCTACAAAGAAGATAAATTCGATATCATAGCAAAAAAAGGGAACATGCTTTGGATTTTAGTAGAAATCCAAAATAAAAGCAATTTGGAAGTGTTTTACATCTGCAATGTATATGGACCTACCCATTACAGAGAAAAAATGGATTTTTGGGAATCTTTACTTGCTTTGAAGACAGATCTACAGGGGAAAGAACTTATAATAGTTGGATATTTCAACAAAACAAGGTCAAGCTCGGAAAAAAGAGGAGGCTCGATCATCAAAGACCCTTTTGGTGAAAAACTAGAAGATCTCATGGCAGATCTAAACCTTCTGGACCCTTTTCCCAAAAATGGGAAATTCACTTGGAGCAATGAGCAAGCTGGACCAAGACATATCGCGGCAAGATTAGACCAGTTTCTGGTAAGTACTACCTTCCTACGAAAATATTTACTCCCCTCTTCTCATATCATATCTTCAGCCACTTCTGATCATAATCCCATCTTGCTCTCCTTCTCCTTACCAACTAACCTAGGGCCTATCCCCTTTAGGTTCAACCCCCTATGGTTGAACAATGCCAAAACCCTAGATATTATTCACACAACTTGGAATTTCACTCTATCTGGATCCCCCAGCTACATTTGGGAATCTAAGCTAAGTGTTTTTCGTTCTTCTCTGAAAAAGTGGGCAACAATCTCCTATTCATAACCAACCATTACAAAAAAATGCCTTCAATCAGGACTGGATACTCTACACTCTAAAATGGAAGTAGAAGAGATCACTTCAAAAACCTTAGCTAAATAAAAGACCCTAAACTGTGAAATCCAAATGATCTGTCGGACCTCAACTTGAGTGCATTAAAAGTTTGTAAAGATTGTGTTTATCAGTTTGCTTAATTCATGAAACAACATCAACATAAATGAAAAGAAAAACTGATAACAGATGTGGGAAGGAAAAAAAAACACAGAATCAGAGAGTCACAAACAAAATTTGATAACGGAGTTCACCCCATCCACTGGGCTATGTCTCCGGGTCCCTCTCCAATGGGGACCGATCCAATTAATCTTTTAAAATGGTACAAAATGGTTCTGGAATCAACTTCAGCAACTGTAAACAAAATGTTGTACAAATTCTTCAAGACCTCTCTTCTGGAAATTACAAAATGGCCTTCAAAAGGAAAAGAAGCCAAATCATAACAGAGTATAGTCGACTTTACATACAAACAACATCTGGAAATTAACAGCAAAACTCTCGGTGCTTCTCGTAACAGAAAAGCGATACTCGGTGCTCTAAGCAATCTGAACTGAATTGAACTCCCTTCTCTTCTGTGGCACGAATCATCTATTTAAACGTTCAGTCCCCGGATAAGTAACGGTTCAACTCGTTTTATCATCATAGTCGTTATCTTCTTCATTTTCGTTACAACCATCAACTAAAACTGAACCATGCAATCCTGCCAAATCGTCGCACAAGCGTTATGCTACCACGACGTTCCATATCCCTGAAACGTTGCAAAAGGCGGTTCATATGTTATACTCTTGACCTGCCAAACGTTACACATATCATGTTACTCTTGACCTCCTCATAACGTAACCGCCAGCTAACCGCGCACCCAATGCAATAAACATTTGATGTTACCATTTTATCTGCGGGGCTTGCCACAAATGTCGCAGCATCCACAAACATCGCAGCATACAACTGAGCTCCACAACGTCGCAGCATATAACTAGCTCCACAACGCCGCAACATCCACAAACGTCGCATCATATAACTAGCTCCACAACGTCGCAGCATATAACTAGCTCCACAACGTCGCAGCATACGTGACCGCTCAGGCTATGCCATAACTGTGCGGCTGTAACTGCGCGGGCTATAACTGCGCGGTGTTTAGTAGATGAGTTAAAAGCATGGATTAATAACCATTGTACCATATTCGATCAGTGTAATTTTTTTTAAGATGAATAATCCACCGGATCATTCCTCCCCATTGGAGAGCTTTTGGACCACCAAAAGCCTGAGTCACTCTACAAGTAAGTGAGGGTACAGCTCCCTCACTTTTCCAATCTCCATCCATATTGCTTTGCTAGGATGCATGCCTTTAAGCCCCACTCGAAGGTACTCAACATTCCCCCTTCGTGAAGTCCTTACATTTCTGTCAAGAATAACATCATCCTGCAACTCTTTCATGTATTCAGGTGCCATATCATCAACTGAAGGAATCTGTATGTTAGTTTCCTCATCCATGATCATAGGAGGCTCATACAATTTAAGATTCTCAACATTGACAACTGAATAAATTTGCATGTATGGAGGTAAATTCAAGCGAAAAGCATTAGTACCGATCTTTTCCAAGATCTCAAAAGGACCATACCTGATAGGCTTAAGCTTTTTACCTTTACCTTTCATTCTTTCTTTGGTGATATGTAACCAAACTCGGTCACCAACCTGAAATTGATGATCAACTCGATGCTTGTCATGCCTGGCTTTGTACTTTGCCTGGCTCTTCTCCAACTGTTCCCGAACTGCTTGCTGCACCGCTTGGATTCTCTAAATGAATCTTAGAGATTTATCTGCATCATGATGTCCATCCACTGCATCTTTTCCAAAAGAGAAGTCCATCGGTGTTTTTGGAAGATAACCAAAACAAGTTTCAAAAGGAGATCTTTTCGTGGAAGAATGAACTGCATGATTGTAAGCATGTTGTATATATTGCAACTGCTCATCCCAAAGTTTAGGATGTTTACTACAATATCCCCTGAGCAGCTAAACCACTGCTCTGTTTACTACCTCTGTTTGTCCATCGGTCTATGGATGAAAAGCTGTACTTTTCTTAAGTTTAGTATCCATAAGCTCCCATAAAGTTTACCAGAATTCTCCCAAGAACCGAGAATCCCGATCAGATACAATAGACATGGGTATCCCAAAATGTACCCAAAAATCTTGAAAGAATAGATGAGTTGTTTGTTTAGTAGTGATCTGTGTGTTACATGGCATTAAGATACACATTTTGCTGAATCTATCCACAACAACATATAGGTAATCATTCCCTTCTCTAGACATAGGTAGTCCTCCTACAAAGTCCATAGAAATGCTTTCCCATGTACGAGAAGAAATTGGAAGAGGTGTGTACAAACCCAATTTCCTATTGCTAGCCTTACTCGTTGCACACATAACATATCCTCGTATATATTTAGCTACAGTTTCTTGCATCTGAGGCCAATAACAGTGATTCTGCAATATTGTCAACGTTTTACTTACACCAAAATGTCCTGCAATCAATGAACTATGTGCTTCTCGGATCACATGCATTCTCTCTTTCTCTGGAATACAGATTTTACTGAGATGATACAGGAGTTGACTATGCACATAATAGTTCTCTTCTTATTTACCATGTATCAGTGATGCATATATGTTCTTAAAATCTTTATCTTCTGCATATTGTTCAATGTAACTTTCATGTGTTAATGAACTATTCTGAAGAATTATTGAAGCGTTTGTAGGTGGCCTTGACAACATGTCTGCTACCTTATTATGAATTCCCTTTTTGTATTTAATTACAAGATGAAACTGCTGTAAAAATCCCATCCATATTAAATGACGACTTTGCTGTACTTTAGTTTGAGATTGCAGATATTGAAGTGGCTGATGATCAGTATGTATGACTATTTCTTTTCCCATGATATAATGTTTCCACTTCTTCACACTCTGTACTAAAGCATACAACTCTTTGTCATAAGTCGGATAGTTACTTACCGCAGTAGAGAACGTTTCTGAATGGTAACAGACTGGCTTCCTCCCTTGCATCAAAACGGCTCCCATGGCAAACCCGCTGGCATCTGTTTCGATCTCAAATGGCTGCTGCAAATCTGGCAATGTCAGAACTGGTGTTGTGCTAATCCTTTCCTTCAAAGTGTCGAAGGCTCTCTGATGCTTGCCTCCCCACTGGAAAATTTCTTTAACGCTTGTCAACGCATGTAATGGTGCAGCAATGGAAGAAAATCCAGAAATGAATTTCCTCCAATACTGAACCGCACCCAGAAAACTTCTGATTCTAGTAATGGTGTTAGGCCATGGCCATTTTACAATGACAGCAACCTTGGCTGGGTCCACTCGCAGGTGGCCTCCACCAATAATATGGCCCAAATATACTAAAGAAGTTTTAGCAAACTCACATTTAGACATTTTTACATAAAGCTTCTCCTTCCTTAGTACATATAAAACTTTTTTCACATGTACCATGTGTTCCTCCCAGGTTTTGCTAAATACTAGGATATCATCCAGATATACAATTACAAAATCATCAATGAATGGACGAAAGATATCATTCATGACCCACATGAAAGTAGCAGGTGCGTTACAGAGCCCGAAAGGCATCACAAGCCATTCATACAAACCCTGTTTTGTTTTAAACGTTGTTTTCCAGGCATCATTTTCAGCAACACGGATTTGATGATACCCACTACGTAGATACAATTTTGTAAAGTAAGTTGCATGTTTCAACTGATCAAGCAAATCATCAATACGAGGAAGAGGATACCTATTTTTAATGGTGATTTTGTTAAGGGCCCTATAGTCGATGCACATCCTCCAAGACCCATCCTTCTTCAGAACCAAGACTATAGGAGAGCCACAAGGAGAAGTGCTTGGCCGGATGACCCCCTTCTCAATCAGCTCCTGAACCTGCTTCTTTATTTCCTCATTCTGCATTACAGACATCTGGTACATGGCTATGTTCGGGAGTGGCACATCCTGCTGCAAATGTATCTCATGCTGAATTTCTCTCTTTGGTGGTAACCCTTTCGGATCTCGAAATAAATCATCATACTCAGAAATAATTTCAATCAGTTCATATTTATGTTTTGGGTCACACCCTTCAAAGGATTTGGAGATCCCATCATTTTTCACTTTAACCATCATTAACACAAAATTATTACTAGCATTTACCAGCCTCTTCATTTGTCTTGCAGAAACTATTGTTAGGTTTGTTTTTGTCTTATGTGCTCGTACAATATATTCTACACCATCTTTAAAAAGATGATACTTATTCTGCTCTCTATAAAATACTGCTTTTCGGTCATACAAATATGGACTCCCAAGTACAATTCCACAAATGTCAAGTGGTACTACATCTAGTTCTACCTCATCCATAAACTTTCAGTGATTGCAAATTTCAAAACACATTTCTTTGTAACTTGCAATTGTGTATCATTAGTAACCCAACCAAGAGGATAGGGTTTTTCATGAGGCATTGTAACTAAATGCAATTTCTTAACCACTTCTTCTGATATCAGATTTACTTGTGAACCACTATCAAACAATGTATCAATCTTTGTGTGATTTGCAATGACACAAACATGAAACAATGCACTTCTATTTTTATCATTTTGCTTAGAAGTAGATGGCAGATTTGTACTTGCACTAGAACTTGATCTTGCATCAATGGGAAGTGAGATACTTTTATTCTTACCCTGGATTTCGACAGCTGTAACCTTTGTTTCATCACCTGAGTTGGATCCCAAGTCTTGAATAATTGTTGCAATAGGTTTTGCTTTGCCTTTATCTTTGTTTCCTCCGTACTTCTTTGGCCTTAACTCTGGATAAAGTTTCCAACACTTAGAGACATCATGTCCCTTCTGACAATGCGAACATATAGGCTTTTCACCCTCTTTCTTAATAGTAGCCATCTTCTTTTTCCCCTTATCTTTACCTTTCGACTTGCTGTCAAATTTAAATGATTTCTTCACAAAAGTATCATTAGCATGCTTCCCCCTAACTTCTAAATGTGTAGCTTGAACACATACATCATCCAAATTACTGGGGTTAAACATCAACAAAGTATGTCTCAAATAAGAATGCATGCCACCAATGTACTTAAGAAGAGTTTCCTGTGTATCTAATGAAACATTCAATGCAATAGCCTTCTGTCTGAATTCATGAGTATAGTCTTGAATATTTTGTCCTTTAGCTTGTCTAAACATTTGCCAACTCATGGTTAATTGTTGAATATGTCCTAAAGGATAAAATTGATTCCTTAATACTTCAATGAATTCATTCCAAACTGAAATAATTTTACCATTCTTTCGAAGATCTTGCTGAATCTTGCTCTCCCACCAAGTAAGAGCCATGCCACTAATCCTCAAAGTGTCCAATTGAATCCTGGAAGGGTCATCATTAATGCCCTGCACCCCGCAATATAATTCAAGCTGCTTGATCCAATTGTCTAACTTTTCAGCATCTAAATCTCCATTATAAATTGGCAATTCAAATTTCACATCCAATTTGAAATAAGGCATATTAGGACTTGCATTATTTGAATGAGAAGTATGAGAAGAAGAGAAAGTTTGATTAGTTTCAGGAGGATCACCATCACCTCCTACTCCTTTACCCTTTTCTTCCTTCTTTACTTCTGCATCTTTGGATGAAGAGCCTTCTTCTTTCTTCTTCCTTTCTGCTCGCTCATTGAGTAGAATTTCCATCATGGCTTTCATGCTGATAAAAGCCTCCAAAAACTCAGTTTCAGAAATAACAGATTTTTCCCGTTCTGTATGTCTTTCTTCTTCCCCTCGTGGAGAAGACATGGTTCTTGAGAATGTTCTCCTTGAGCCAATCTCAGGACCTCCTTCAATTAATTCTCCTTCGCCAAGCTTTATCCTGGACCTGGTAAGCATTCACAAACTTGCACAAGCAGTTAACCTGCTCTGATACCATAACATGATCTGTCGGACCTCAACTTGAGTGCATTAAAAGTTTGTAAAGATTGCGTTTATCAGTTTGCTTAATTCATGAAACAACATCAACAGAAATGAAAAGAAAAACTGATAACCAGATGTGGGAAGGAAAAAAAAACACAGAATCAGAGAGTCACAAACAGAAGTTGATAACGGAGTTCACCCCCTCCACTAGGCTACGTCTCCGGGTCCCTCTCCAATGGGGACCGATCCAATTAATCTTTTAAAATGGTACAAAATGGTTCTGGAATCAACTTCAACAACTGTAAACAGAATGCTGTACAAAGTCTTCAAGACCTCTCTTCTGGAAATTACAAAATGGCCTTCAAAAGGAAAAGAAGCCAAATCATAACAGAGTATAGTCAACTTTACATACAAACAACATCTGGAAATTAACAGCAAAACTCTCAGTGCTTCTCGTAACAGAAAAGCGATACTCGGTGCTCTAAGCAATCTGAACTCAACTGAACTCCCTTCTCTTCTATGGCCCGAATCGTCTATTTAAACGTTCAGTCCCCGGATAAGTAACGATTCAACTCGTTTTATCATCACAACCGTTATCTTCTTCATTTTCGTTACAACCATCAACTAAAACTGAACCACGCAATCCTGCCAAATCGCCACACAAGCGTTATGCTACCATGACGTTCCATATCCCTGAAACGTTGCAAAATGTGGTTCATATGCTATACTCTTGACCAGCCAAATGTTACACATATCATGTTACTCTTGACCTCCTCATAACGTAACCGCCAGCTAACCACGCACCCAATGCAATAAACATTTGATGTTACCATTTTATCTGCAGGGCTCGCCACAAATGTCGCAGCATCCACAAACGTCGCAGCATGCAACGTCGCAACACCCACAAACATTGCAGCATATAACTAGCTCCACAACGCCGCAGCATCCACAACGTCGCAACATCCACAAACGTCGCAGCATATAACTAGCTCCACAACGTCGTAGCATCCACAACGTCGCATCATCCACAAACGTCACATCATATAACTAGCTCCACAACGTCGCAGCATACGTGACTGCGCGGGCTATGCCATAACTGCGCGGCTGTAACTGCACGGCTGTAACTGCGCGGCTATAACTGCGTGGTGTTTAGCAAATGAGTTAAAAGCATGGATTAATAACCATTGTACCATATTGGATCAATGTAATTTTTTTTAAGATGAATAATCCACCGGATCACCTAATAGCAGCCAAACAAGAAGAAGACACTCTAAGAATTAAGTCTCGCCAGCTTTGGCTAAATGGAGGGGATAGAAATACAAAATACTTCCACAACCAAACCAAAACCAGATTGAGTTTCAACTTTATCAATGAGTTGAAAAAATCAATGATCAAATTATTATTGGATAAGACAATATCAAGAAGCTGGCCTTTCAACACTTCAACCAGCTATACTCTGACATTGTTGAGGCGGATCCTCTCTCCCAAGCGGATCTGCTTTCAGAAATCCAACCCAGCATCACTGAAGAAGAGAACAAGGAGATGGAAAAGCCAGTATCAGAAAATGAGATTATAGAAGCAAGCTGGACCTTTCATCCAGACAAATCCCCATGTCCTGATGGATTTACGATAAACTTTTATCGCATTGCCTGGGACATCATCAAAGAAGACTTAAAGAAAATGCTAAACTGGACCATGAAAAAAAAGATAAAATCGGAGGAGCCACAAACTCCGCCTTCTTGGATTTGATCCCTAAAGAAAAAAACCCTCTTTCGATTGAAAGGTTCTGTCCTATCTCCTTATGTAACACCTCATACATAATTCTCACCAAAATCCTTGCCTCAAGAAGGAAAAAAATCATGGCAAATATTATTTCTGAAACACAAGGAGGTTTCATTGCCGGCAGGCAAATCATGGATAACATAATTATTGTCCAAGAGGCCATTTACTCTAGCTTGGAATGCAAACAGCAAGGCATGGCCATCAAGCTGGACATGGCAAATGCTTTTGACAGGGTCAACCATGTCTTTGTATTTGAGATCATGCTTAAAATGGGATTCTCCAAAAAAATTTGTAGATGGATCAAAGCTTGCATTAGCAGCCCGTGGATCACACCTCTAGTTAATGGCAGACCGACTGGCTTCTTCCAAGCCTCTCGAGGACTCTGTCAAGGCTGTCCATTATCCCCTTTCTTATATCTTATTGTAGCTAAATCTTTTAGTAGAAAGCTACAGGATATGCAAACTAATGGAGAACTCAGAGGCCTCAAAATTGCCAGAGGAGTCAAAAACGCAAACCATTCACAATTTGCTAATGGCACTATTCTATTAGGTGGAGCTTCCGTCATAATTGCTGAAAGATTCAGAAATGTCATCTACACCATTGTCAAAGCTTCAGATGGGAAAGTAAGTGTTGTTAAATCCAAAATCTATGTCTGGAACTGCCTTGCTAGAACGTTGGCCAAGATTGCTAGGATGTTAGGATACGAGGGTTGCTCAAGTTGGAATTCCTTCAGATATCTAGGAGCGCCAATTCACAAAGGGAACAAGAAAAGCTCTGATTGGAAAGACTTGGTGGAGAAAATAAAAAATAAAATCCATTCTTTGGGAGCAGTATTGCTCAATCCAGTAGGAAAATTGACCCTCTTAAATGTTGTTCTGGCAGCGTACCCTATCTTCATTTGTTCCATTCCACTTGCCCCGAGCTCAATTGTTCAGGAGATCGGGAAAGAGCTAAGAAGATTCCTGTGGTAGGGAGGAAAACAAAATTGAAATAAAAAGTTGCATTTAATCAGCTGGGACATGGTCTGCAGGCCAAAAAATAGTGGAGGAGCTGGAGTTAAAGACTTAGCAGTTATGAATCTAGCAATGGGAGCAAAAATTGTCTAGCAATTAATCTCTGAAGATAGAACCTAGTGGAAAGAAGCACTGGGGAAGAAGTATTTGATTGGAAACAAAGCTAGATTCTTAGATAGCATTCCACCTCTCCATAACGCGTCTCCAATCTGTAGGCTATGCCACAAAGCAGCGTTCATCATCAAAGATGACTTGTGATGGGCATCAGGAAACGACAAAAGAATTCGGATCTAGGAAGACAAAGTTGACAATTCTCAGCAGCGTGACAGTTTGGTGGATCTTAAGACGTGGATGGATAGCCAAAATCTATCCACAATTTTTGACATTTCAATATGGCACTGCAGTGGTAGATGGGCTGGCTGGAGGAACCTGGAAACGCCTGTCCATTTAAAAATGGATTATACATTGCTGCAATCGCTACTCCAAGGGTCGCTCTCGATCCACGCCAATATTCCAAACTATAGAAGCTGGGGAAAAACCGATTTTTACACAGTGAAGGCCAGCTACTCTTCAATTCAAAACAATAGCACGAAAGAGGGCATTTGGAAAACTGTTTGGAGCAGGGATGGGCTCCCAAAAATTAATTTTTTCTACTGGCTCTTGAGCATAAAAAATCCTATCAGCTGAGAATCTAAAAAAGAAAGGACTGGAGGGCTCGTCTCAGTGCATTCTTTGCAAAAGCGTAGAAGAAACACAAAATCACCTCTTCCTAGAGTGCTCATTCGCCAACGAGGTATGGTGTTTTGTTCTTAAAGAGCTCAGTTTTAATATTACCCTCCCTACCAACCTGAGAAACTTCTTTACCTGTTGGAAATATCACTATCAAGGCACCTTTTTTAAAAACCCAGTTTTCTCCAAAGCTTGGATGGCACTCCCAAAATTTGTATGATGGAAGATTTGGATAGCCATAAATAAAGGTATTTTTGAAAATCTGAATACTCCTCCTGTCACAGTCTCCTCCTCGGCTAAAGCTTTATGGGAAAAAACTCTTCTATCCAATGGACTACGGAATTTAAACCTTAAACCATTAAACACCCTTGAAAAAAGCTGGATGAGAGATCTTCTTCACCCCATCATGCCTATCCCGAAAGAAGTTAAAAAACCTTCCTCTCTAAACTAGCAGATTCAAAAGAGCCTTGAACTTTTCTAAAATTGGTGGACAAAGTTAGATTGTCACTCACTGTTCTTCGACGGGGCCTCCAAAGGGAACCCGAGATTGTCAGGTGCAGGCAGAGTAATTTTTGACCCTGGGGGGATCAAACTCAAAGATTTCGCCGGGGGACTTGGGAGGAGCACCAACAATCAAGCAGAGTGGCTAGCTTTATTGAAAGGATTGGAAATTGCTATCACTCTTGGAATCCAAGATCTAGCAGTGTTTGGCGATTCATTACTAGTCATCAGAGAGGTAAGGAAGCTGCCCAGAAATTTTAAAAGACCCTCCAACTAGATGCAACATATTTTCAATCGTCTTATTATTGAACTTAAGGCTGTCCATTTTCTTCATGTCCTCTGCACAAACAATCATTCTGCAAATTATATGGAAAACAAAGGAATTCAGATTGAATATGGCTTCATGGCTTGCAATGGCAACAGTCCTGATCGTTGTTGGATACCTTGACAAAGGAGCAGTTTTGATATGTACAATTTTTGCATTCTCATTCTCGGGAAATTTTTAAGAGTTTACAATCACTCTAGATTTGGTTAACTTCGAGATAACTTTCATCATGTAAAAGAAGAGTAAGATATTATGGTTCTTGAAGGTCAATGCACTCGATCGATAAATCTGCTGATGTAACCCTTTTTTTTTTTAATACAATACCTTAACCATCCTAAACAAAAAAACAAAAATTGATATCATTTAACTTAAGCTTATTTAAATCATAATCAAGATGTATTTAAGCATAATAAGATATGATGAACATGAAATGAATATGAAATCCAAAATCTCAGATAGTATCTAAATCCCCATCGACGTAAATACTTTAACACAAATTTATAATCACTTTTAAAAAAGTTATTACATCTCTTAAATTTATTTAACTTCTTCGTTTCAAAAGAATTAATCTAGATTCATTTTAAATTCATTTTATTAAAAGTGAAAAGCAATATTTCAGGAAAGAAAAAAGAATACATAGTAATAGTTAAAAAAAGGTGTTGGCATCCAAAACAAAATTACCTAAACCAAAAAATGTTCTATAAGCGTTTTTTCCTTATGATTCGATGGCTAAAAACAACGTTGTTCTTTTGACATACAAACCCATAAAGATGATTTAAACACTAGGTACCGACATAGATTAAATATTTAAATAAGGGACAATTGGACCCAAAAAAAACAAATAGCCTGCAATAATTTCTACTTGGGTGAGGTGTCGTCCTTTGCCACTTTAGGGAGGGAAGTGGCCTGTGTTGGTGTTGTGGGGATGATGAAGGGCATACTATTATCATATGAAAGTTAATGTATGCAATATCCCTGAGGAGGTCAAAGATTAATTCAAGCTCTTCTTCCTTCAGCGCTTGCATGATCTCGTTCCCTCACATTGAGGGAAAACCCAAGCTTGGGGAGGGTGTGGAGCATGTGATGGATTTTTTTTGCTTCTCACAATTAACATGAACATAATAACTGAAATGATGACTTTATGGGGCATTTTTTTATTGTTGGAAAAACTTTGGATCTATTAAACATAGACAAATCCAATATCACGTGGTGTAATTTTTTAAAATTTTAATAAAAAATTTACACTTCAAAAGATTTGATTCCTATATATTAAGGTTTAAATTCCTATATATTAAGGTTTAAAGATAATTTTAATTTATTTATGAATAGACATGAATTTGTTAATTACTTTTTATTTTTTATAACTTATGACTTAGCATGATTTTTTTTAATTAGTTTTTTTATTTTTAATAACTTATGAATTTATATAAAAAAAAATTAATTACAACGTATTTTTATCTCATTAATAAAAATTATAAAATTAACAAAAAAATATATATTATATTTTATATTCACTAATACTTTTAATATTGTATTAAAACTAAATTAATAAAATGAGTATAATACTTAGTTGTGAAAGAATTACTTATTAATTTGTAAAAAGAAAATTGTTTAAAAATCAAATTAATAAATGATTTTCGTAAAATTGTAATTTATTTTGATATATAATAAGCCAATATATTAATAGGTATATGATTTTAAAATTAAATTTCTTAATTAAAAGAAAAATAAACTTAATAATTTAAGTTTAATTATCTAAATAATTATGTCAAACATTAATGTAACTTCCACAATAAAATGATTTCTTGGTTGTCTCCTTAAATGTGAACCTTGCTTAAACCTTTCCATGACGCAAGTTCTTTACAACGTGGCATCGATGTTGACTTTTACCGTAGGTTGACCCGCGTAGAACCAAACTCAACTTCGTATTCCTTGGCATCGATGTGGAATCAATATATGATGATGATGATGATGGTTAACGTCCCTTGAGAGCAAACTTTGGTCTATCGAACCTAAAGAAGAGAATTAATTAGTTTGCTTTAAAGTTATTTTTCTATGCTCAAAGAGCTTGGAAAGAAGCGTCCCGAGCTTACTATAATTTTGACAGGCTAAAAGGCTAGGAAAGTCGGTATTGCAACAAAGATTATGAAACTAGGATCTAATGTGGGTGTACGCAGGGCACTCTAAGAGGAAGTGATTTTCATCTTCAATGTTCTTACTCTCACAAAGGTGGCAGATCCTTTCTACCCATGGTGTTTTAGGGACTGTCCAACGACCAGTTTCACTATGGAGCTCATGCGAGTTAGTTCTTATCTTAGCTATGTTAATTTTTTTCTTAGTACTGACCAAAACAGAGAGATACTTTTGATCTTCAAGAGTAGGATTGATGACCTCCTTATAATATCTTAATTTTCTTTTAGCCTCAAGATCTTTCTCACACCACAACTTTTCTTTAAACTTAGAAGAAATAATATTTTTAATGTTATTAATATTCTGCAAAGCAACATTTTCATCGATCTCCCAGTGATTTAACCAAGACCTGGTATCTTTATACCACCCACGCTAGAGCCTTAAGTGGTTTTGGCTGGAGTTTAAAGCTATCTTAGGGAGTCTATGGTCTCCCATGTTATTGATTTTGTTATTATATAACAGGAGTCTAATCATAGCTAGGCTCTCGATGGAGGAAAGACCCACTTCTATAAGGAGAATAGGATAGGGTGTATTGTTTTTTATTTTGAGGTTATACATTATAAAACGCTTCTGGATTTGCTCGATCTTTCTCCAGGATTCTCTAGAGATGCTGCAACCCCAAACCTCACACCCATACAAGATGACAGGAGTGACTAGAGTTTCAAAAAGGAGCTTCTTTTTATCCCACTTCATGAGGTTTGCCACTTTACAGTTATTTTCAAGACCAAAGTAAGCTTTCCACCCTCCGTTAATCCTTTTCTTAATGTTATAGTTCCAGTTGAGCTTGTGATGAATATCAATTCCTAGGTACTTGTAAGAAGACACTTCCTCCAAGTTGCTATTGTCATACATAAAATTAGCGTATGTATCATTCTTGGATTTGATAATCATAACTTTTGTTTTGTCAGTGTTAACAGTCATACCCATGTTAGAGCAGAAATCTTTGAGGAGTCGAAGCTGCTTATCAAGATCAGAAGAACACCTTGCCATAAGGACAATATCGTCAGCATAAAGAAGAAGGATGATGACTATTCCAGCTAAGATCGTACCAGCACAGCCTGCTTCTTCTTATAATTTAAATGATATTAAGCCGGGGAAATGGAACACCTAAAAGAACTTTGGTATGTCTAAAATTAACGCTATAAAAGTTCGCAGTTCCAACATAAACAAAAATAAAATTAATAAAAAACATTTAAAATTAGAATTTGATTGTGTTTGTAGTTATGTAAACATTGAGTAAGTTATATATGTATTTGGTTTACTTTGAATATATATATATATTTGTTTGAAACGAAAGAATCTATTTTATATTATTTTGTAACAAATACGTGATTTAAAGAGAAATTGAACAATTGTCTTTCACCAACTAAGAGAAGAATTTTTTTTTTTACATTTCAAGAGTTGTATACAAATATCGTTATCATATTAAATGCTAATATGATCTATGTGAAACGCCATTGTGAAATTCGGGAGGATGACATTATGTGAAATTACTGAATTAACATAAATTCTATGGTAAGTATATCAAGTGCAACATTTTTAAAAGGCCGAAAATGAGAATCAATTGCGGCATCTATCTTCAGTTTCAAGATGGAAGTGGCTTCCATGCAATCCTTCATTGTGAGAGGCATTGCCTTAATCACAAAAAACCTTTTCTTTTTAGAGAGATCCCACTAACCTTACAGAAATCCAAACCAAGGGCCATAAGGTTTGAAGTGAGCACAGATGGAAGAAATGAGAAGAGCAAGCCATGCATGAGTGCAATGGCTCCCTCACTTGGGATTAATGAGATAATACTTGTTGTGCATTGGAGTGGGTGAAGATGCCAAATGGAGCACATGCCCAATTTATCACTAAACAACATTTTAGCTTCAAACATTTGCAATCTAAATGGAATCAAACCTAACCAAATTGAACTTTCTAAGGGATCCATCTTCGTTTTGTGGGGTCCCTATTTTACACTAATTCCCTTGTCTAACTTGATTGCATCATTGGCAAGTTGATCTGCAACTGAATTGTTAAGATGTGTGAGGTGCATAAGTTTCACGCTTGAAGGTTCCAATTAATACACTCATAATCCCTACCTTGTATATTCCCTTCCTTAAGTTTTTTCCCCTTTATATGCTTTTTATATGCTTTATGCCAAGAAACGAGTTTCGAAAAATTATAATATGTTGTAGTTGAAGACTCTTCACAATTTCTGTACATAGAAGGAAGGTGTACATTTCATCCTAGTTACTTGTCACCACACCTATACTCATGAAAATTTCATTTCTTCCTTTCCATCAAGATCCAAAAAACCATACACTTGCCACCCCTTAACATTACTTATACAATATTCTATTAACATAAATTCTAATTATATTAAAAATTATAATCATATTTACGAAACAAAACACCCCAAAGCAGGAAAATGAAGCATACCTTCCGTTCATTTTAGACATACTAAAGTTCTTTTCAGTGTTTCATTTTTCCCTCTTTGGGGTATGCTAGTACTATATATTTTTTAGTTCATCAAATAATGTTGACCTACTCGGATTTTTTCTTCACTTCGCTTTGATTTGATCTCTGCATGTGTTTTTCTTGCAGACACACAGTGTTCTGTTTGATGTGTGGTCCATGTTCAAACCACCTATGGTGGCTTTCCCGCCTCTTGCACTTGGAAAAATAGTAAATGGGAACTCATTCCCACGCATTTATCCATATCAACCCTCCCTACCACCCGGATTCACATGGTGACGCGCAATCCCTTTCACCCACGTTCCAATGGATCATGAGAAGCCAGGCTTCACGAGTAACCTTGTATATAAATATGAGTGGTGGGCCTCGGCGAATTACCTACACATGGAAGTTGTGCATGCATGTCGATAGCGAAGCTCAACACATTCTTTCCACTCTTCCTCCGTTGCAAATCGCACTGTGATAATTCACTACTGTTGGAGCTTGGCATTATCACTACATGACTTTCCTTTCTCAATTTATCTCCTCCAAGTTTGGAGTGGGCACAGTGGCCTCTAGATTTAGCGAGGTAGAGAGCATATCTCGAATAATGACAGAGAAGAGGACACGAGTTATATGGAGCTTGACAAGTTTGCAAGTTGTTGGAAGGACACGTTTCAGTGTCCAAGTATGGTTAATGATCTGTAATTTTTTTTAACTTCCATCACCAAACTGAAGAGTCTTCCACGAGCTTCATGTGTATTAGTATTATATAGATATTTTTATTCTTCCATAATTAGCTGTAATTGGACTTAAAGAATTTGCTTTTGTGAAGCATGCGTTGTGTGATCCAAGTCTGTTAAGCGAAAGGAGGAGAAAAAGAAGTTTCGAGTCACAAAGATACAATATTTTCCTAGCTAACTATGATGGGTTGGTTTTGGGGCTCGCTCATATTTAGATATTATTTCACGCTATCATTGGCTGCTAAGGATAATATCCACTTTATTGAGTTTTTCCCTACTGTAATACCCGCTACCCATTGTGCAAATAGGGACTCCCAGAAAGAATCCCAAGAAGCTTTGTTTTATTAGGCACTACAGACTGAAAGAGAATACTAGAGGGTATGCCCAGAAACTTTGTTTTCTAGATACTCCACACTTTTTCTCTAGCAAATTTCCCATCTCTTGGATGAATCCATTTCAGTGATCTACGTGATCCTTCTGACCTCGGCAGTAAAAGACTCTGGTCAAGAACTTGTGTACATAGCGAAGTTCCTCATGTTGTGTTGTGTAATTCAAGCCGGTTAAGCGAAAAGAGGAGTAGACAAAGGTTAGAGTCACCAGGCCGTAATATTTTCACGGGCTTGGCGGCTAAAGATATCAGTAAGATAAAGCAATATTTTCACATGCTAGGAAGCGAAAGAGCCTGAGAAAATCAATAACTTGTGTCTTTAGTGAAGCTTCTCGTCCTGCGTTTATTTTATTGAAGTTGGTTAAGCAAAAGGAGCAGCAGACAGAAGTTAAGGCTGTAATATTTGCAAAAGCTCGACAGAGGAAGTGCTTGTGAAAAAAAACATTTGTGTCCAAACAAAGGTCATCATGGTTTATCTGAATGATAGTCGCTGGCCCAATTCCTAATCGCGTTGTCAATATGCAAAAGCTTGGTAGAGGAAGTGCTTGTGAAAAAAAAACATTTGTGTCTGAAGCAAAGGTCGTCATGGTTTATCTGGATGATAGTTGCTGTCCCAATTCCTAACCGCGTTGTCAATCATCATGGATGACAATCGAAGATACTTAGCCCATCCTTAGATAGAAAAGACGAGTTACCATCAATTCAGATATAGAAGTCTCATGCATACCATGAGGGCTTGTATGCGTTCAGCAAAGAGGATTTCAAGCACTCAAAGGAAGAGGTCATGGCGCTGATTAATCTGATGCAGGAGAAACTGTAAGTGTTGATAGACAAGGAAAGTATAGTTACAGAATATGGAATTCAAGTGTGGATACTTGGAGAGCTGATTCTTCTTCCCTAGTGCGTTTGGATAGCAGCAGAGGAATTCATGGTCGTTTCAGTTTATAATGGAAACAACAAACAATGTTAGATAATGGATCAATTTATAATGGAAACAACAAACAGTTTTAGATAATGGATCGTAGTCACTAAAAGAGGATCCCAGCCAGTCACTAAAAGAGCTGATTCGCTTATGCTCTTAAAAGAAGTAAGATTTATTTTTCTATTTCATGGAGACTGGATAAGTAAGGCCTCTTTCTTTTTCAATGAAGTACCTGAGCCTGTTTACCTTTTATATATCGCTCAAGGTAGCGACCCAGTGGTAGATCTATCCCCCCCTCACCTATCGAAAAATAATCAAGGGTGTCATTAGGATCCCTTCTTAACAGGCAGGATAAAATTGCTCCTTCCAGTACTGCACCAGAAGTGGAGAATTTACCACTTAATATCCCAAGTAAAGGAATTGTTGATCAAGCTTTCTTGATCAACTATGCTGGGTGTGATGAAAATTCCAAAAGTGCAGGATGTCGACCTCATTTTGTCTATTTTATTGTGTGATTTACAGGTTTATCAGTCTGCTTCACTGCATTCGAAATGGCCCCTCTAATGGAGCTCCTCACTCCTTTCAACTACCACCCGTGGAAGGAGGACATGGAGATGCATCTATGCTCCAAAAGACTCTCCAGACTGACAATGGAGACAGAGGCAGAGCCAGTACATTATGTTGACAAAGAAAAGTACTGGAATAGGCTTGATGAAGCATATGGATGCTTGTGCCTCTCAATCTCTCGAGATCTTCTCTTCCACATCAATGGATTGAAGACTCCCAAGAAGGTTTTGGATAATCTTGCTTCCTTATTTGATAAGCAAGATGATCTGAGGATCTATCAGCTAGAGAATGGGTTGATTTCTCTTCATCCATCTAATTTCGAAACACTAAATGACTTCTTCACCAAATTCAAGCATATAGTGTTCCAGTTGAAGCTGTGTAAGGTTAAGAAGGAAGATGATCAACTCATCATTGCCATTCTCTCAAAAATTGGTGCATACTACTCAGTCTTTGTATCAACATTTCATTCAATCATAAGCTCACTACTCCAAATTGGAGGATTCCTACTCTTAACTCCTTCATTGAATCTCTAACTCAGGAGCATGACAAGTTGATCCAAATGGGGATCATTTGATCTTCCATAGATCAAGCACTGGTTGCTGGAGGACCTAAGGTAGCGAATGATAAAGGAAATCAAAAGGATGAGTCTTCTTTAAAGAAAGAGCTGTCAAATGAGTCTTCAGGTTCAAAGAAAAGAAGAAGAATGGCAAAGGAAAGACCCTTTGTTCTTACTGTGGAAGGGGCTTTCATCCAGAAAGCTCCTGTATGAGAAGAAAAATTGATGAGATGGCTCTTCTTTTGAAGAAACATAACATTACTATACCTTCTAGCGCAAGGAAGGCTAACCATAGAGAAGAAACTGAAGAACATGAAGAGACATGCCATGCACTAAAGGCTAGATGTTCAACGGCACATGCCTTCCCCATTGATTCTGGAGCTTCCAATCATATGGTTGCATCTAGAGAATCATTCTCTTCCTTGCAATATTTTGATGGTCCTAGTATTTAGATGGGTAATAACAGTCAAATTCGAGCCAAAGGTCAGGGGCCTATCAAACTTGAGCATGGAAAGTTCAAAGATGTGCTTTATGTGCCCTCCTTAGCTGCAAATCTGTTATCTGTATACCAGATGACTCATACTGGCTCTCCAAAGCGAGTGATATTTGGTCATGACTCAGTGGAGATCACAGATATCTCTACTGGGAACATCATAGCGAAGGGTGCTGCAAATCATGCATCCAAGGCATATGAGTTCTCACACTTCATTCCATTTTCAGAACCAGTGCACTCTCAGCATCCACTTGCAAGGGAAGGTAAAAACATTGCATCTACTTCTTTTGCAGTTTCCACTTGTATTGCAGAACCAACCATATTAGTTTATGAGATTGATATTCAGGGTGATTTAGATCCAGATCCAGTCCCTGCTCCCAAGCAGGAAGCTAGGAAGATGAATGGAAATCCATCTGACACTCAGAAAACAAA
The DNA here is from genome assembly GCA_001517045.1 of Pseudotsuga menziesii. Classification (NCBI taxonomy): domain Eukaryota; kingdom Viridiplantae; phylum Streptophyta; class Pinopsida; order Pinales; family Pinaceae; genus Pseudotsuga; species Pseudotsuga menziesii. The sequence continues at coordinate 82,938 of LPNX010335049.1, read as the reverse complement.
GAACCTTGCGCTATGTCATGCAATCTCACCTCCTTCAGATAGATGCAACAAACTCCCTGTGAGATGCTACATGGCAAGGGCTTATCACTCACACTGTATTCAGAAGAATAGAGTGGATCATACACCTCTTCATCCAGAAAGAGGAAAAGGTTACATTCCTCCTTCCTTCCATCATCATTTTGGGAGAAGATGGAGAAGTCTACATGCCAAGCCCCATGATACATGTGCACAAAACATTATGCTTGCTGCTTCGCTACATCAGAGAGGTTGCAATAGCATATTTTCAAGTTTTTCAAACTTGAATCCTGATTATATCTGCTTCGTTAGAGGGGGGCCTTTTTTCCCATGTGTTTTTTTCCCCAACTCCTTGTATTAAGCAATTACTTTACTTGTTGTAATGGGTGACCTATGGTGTTAGTTACCAGGGCCCACAAATAGTCCAAGTTAGCATTCAGGGGGGTGTTAGGATTATAATCCTCCCTTGTCCAATTTGGTCAATTATGTCTAAACTTGGAGTCGTTTCAGTCTATTTTTAGTCACTAGCACCATTGGGTCCACTTGGCCTAAGTGGGGCACATGTTCCATTTACAAAAGTGTGGGGGACACTAATTGATGCCAACTGCCACTGATTGCACTTGCATGCATCAGTTTAGGAGCCTCCTAGATCAATCCCTACAAATTAGGAACCACTAGGAGAGTTGATACCAACCCCCATCAGTTGAGTTGAGTTGGTGACTAGTCAAGATCAGTTAGGAGTTAGTTACATTCAGTTCTAGTCTTTTACATTCAGTTCTACTCAGTTAGCGCTAGGATTGCATGGTTGCATGCAGGTGAGGCGCATTTACTCACCTATCTCAGTAAGTTAGACTAATTAACTGATAAATAACACGGAATTAGAAACTTGAGTTGGGTTGTTGAACTCCGATGAACTCCGATAATGATTTAGACAAGGTCAGTTAACCATTAAGTCAAGTAGAGTCAAACCAATTCGAATTTCCTCGCATGGATTCGAATTGCATGAGGCTATTTAGCCATTGTACTTCATTGTAATTATTATCTAATTACTTTTTATTAATGAAAGCATTCACAGTTGCAATCCATTTTTGCATTGTTTCATTCTTCAATTGCTGAGTAAATTGTATGATCTATCTTGTGAGTTTTGTGCTGGTCCACAGATCTATGTGCTCAATTTAATATTAATTCCCATATTTTTAATAATTTCTTATATATTCTAGATGCCCACTAGGACATGATATTCCAGATGTGTGAGGTGAGCAATCAGCAGGGACGATGACAAATAGGTGTAATCAACACCATTTCACAATTCTTTCCTCCCTTGCTTGAATCTTAATCCTCCGCAGACATATTCCATGCCCACTATGATATTCCAAATTCCCATTATATGTTTAGCAATGTGATTTGGTTGGGGTGGATCATAGAGACGACGTCTGTATATTTTAGGGTTGTAGTTCTCTCATTTGGAACAAAACCTGATCGAAATCTGCCACTGCTATAAACCTAGCTAGAATATTAGATGGGAAACAAATGATAATTTATTGGGGAATACAAATATAGGAAAAAAGGCAACATTACTTTAATCCTCATTTGCGGAGATGACATTCCCGTTTGTCTTTTTCATTCATAGTTTAGTTCTGGGATAGAAAATTGTTATTTCATACAAGAAGCTTCAAGTTCCACGAAGGATCTCTCTAAGAAATTTGTTGCTCTTGTCTCCATTCCTTGCATCAAAAACAACCCCTGCTCTTCTTGCATTACTCTATGGCTTGGAATCTAAAAGAGGATGATAGACACAGATAAAAAGATTACTAATCAACCAAGAGATTAAATAGGCTTAATTTCCAGCGGCTAAATCATATTATTAGCAAATAATCTAATTGTTTGGGTAAGAGAGGGTACATGCATGATCCCTCAAGTTTCCAGGCTACCACCATTTTAGCGATTATAAGATTGTCTATGTCGAACTACCTTGCATGACTTAAATCAAAATGTGGCAGGCGTGGTTTCTTTGGGAATTATGTACATTACATGTCTTTTTTTTTAGGTAGGGGAATCGGTAACTCGTCGGAATTGCTTGGGCGAGGCCCAGGTTCAAATCCGCTGGCTGCCACTATAACCTCTGTGATATAAACCAACAACCCGCAAGCCAAGATATACCAGAAATTTGTGACTCAGCAAGGGCCGAGACGTCCCGACTCCAATCCTGACATGGGGCGGTAACCTATCTAGGGGGCGTCTACCCTTTGAGCCTTATCACAACGAGCCATGTCTCGGTGGAATTTGATCCCGGGTGGGCTGGGTGAAAACCACCTTCCCCACCGTTCGGGACCCACTTCATTGACGTACATTACATGTCTTTAGCGTGGCAGTAAATGATTTCCTTCGGGTTGCGGCCCATTCGACCCAACTACCAAATACTTAATATCATAATAAAATAATTAGCTTTGAGCCGTTCAATGGAGATAAACTTCCACTCCTTGGTTCGTTGTCCAAGGTTGGTTTGTTGTCAGGGTAATTTGATTATATTATTCGCTTCCCTGTCAATTTGTTTTCAGAATCACGTGGGCTACCTAATCAGATTCACCTCACCAAATACTGATATATCATTTACCCATTCAAATGTTTAATGGCAGTAGTCAACGGATGCTTCTTGCAATTCATTACCTTTCTGAATAAATTAAACTGTTGTTTTCCGAGGAAGCTAAACATGAGATGTTTTGCATCGTTTTTAAAGTTATTTCACTTGGATAATTCGGTGTTTAGTGTTTTGGATGGGTAGATCCATTTATATAACAATCAATCAATTGATTTCAATAACTATTATTCTTGAAATCAATTGTAATTAGTTTCCTAGTAATTTTATTTATTTATAACTTTTTCTTTTATAAAAAAAGAAATTAAGCAGAATTTATTATTTCAAAATTTTAAATAGTTAAACAAGATCAAAACTAGTGAGATTACCAAGTTGTGTTTTTTTCCTTCTCATTTAGAAGTATCAATTGTATACCAAATGTTTGAAATTGTTGTTTGTAGTTTTTTTTGGTCTTTTAATTTTACACCATTTTGAGTTATATCATAAATAATTAACTTTGAGTCGTTCAATGCAGCTAAATTACCACTTCTTGGTTTGTTTTCAGGGTAATTTGATTAGATAATTTTTATCAAAATAATAACAATTTCAAATCAACTACTTCATTTCCAGCAACATAAAGAGCGTAATCAACATCTTAATCAACTGAACCAACTGGTGAACCAACAACTGCAGAATCTACAGAAGAAACTAGTATTGGATCACGACCACGAGCATAAGACTCTGGCTTTGTTTCTATTGCTAGCTATGGTACTGTAAGGTATGCTGCGGGTGCTTTTTCAACATATCAAACTAGGTAAACTAAGGTAGCTGTATTTTTTGCTACTTGTGTTTCTTTAATGGATGGACCTCTAACTTCTTCAACTAGATCATCTGCTACTCGTGTTGATGGTTCAAGTGCCTTATTCTCTTTCTCAAAATTGCGGTTGTTATGGCTTTAGCTCAAACTTTAGTTCCACTAAATAGTCAAATATCAGATAGGCCAGGGAGAGTCAATGTCCCCTAGTGGTGAGGTTGTATAGATAGACGTCTGCCATAGGGATTAGATTTTTACGGAGCTCCATAAATTAACAAGATTGCAATGCAAAGGAACAGTTAATATATTAGCATACCTATCTACCTCGGCAGGTATCCACTACCATGCAACACTTTTTGTTTGACAAAAGAATAAGTAACACAAAATCATTGAGCTCAAAAGATTTACAGCATTATATAACAAAGATGTTATCATGTATATTTTCACGATTAGAATTAAAAAAATAAAATTATATATATATATATATATATATATATATATATATATATATTTCAAATCTAAGTGTTATATATTTTGTTTTATTTTCAAATCTTTAATGTCAAAAACAATATTGATGATGATGATGATGATTAACATCCACTAAGACCAAGTTTGGTCTATCGGACCTTAAGAAGGATAATACTTTGTTTATTTTAAAATCTTGTTCCTGTGCTCAAAACGCTTACCAATAAACATTCCAAGATCAGTATAGTTTTGGCAAATTAGGAGGTTATTAAGGTTTGTATTGTAGAAAATACTATGAAACTCAGATCTAATGTGGGTGTAAGCACGACACTCTAAGAGATTGATTTTCATCCTCAACGCTCATAAACTCACACAGATGGAAAACCCTTTCCACCCATGGGGTTTTAGGAATAGACCAACGCCCTATTTCCCTATGGAGTTCTTGACAATTCGTTCTAATCTTGGCTGTATTAATTTTCTTCTGTGAGCTAGCTACTACCGAGAGATACTTCTAATCTTCCAAATTAGGAATGACCTCCTTATAGTATCTTAATTTTCTCTTAACCGCTAAATTTTTCTGACACCACTATTTCTCTTTAAACTTTGAAGTAATAATATTTTTGACATTATCAACATTCTACAAAATTTCATTTTCATCAATGCCCCAATGGTTTAACCAAGCCATGATATCTTTACACCAACAACGCTTGAGGTGTAGTTGGTTTTGACTTGAGTTTAAAGCAATTTTAGGGAGTCTCTCATTTCCCATGTTATTTATATTATGCTTGTACATAATATGCCTAGTCATCGCCATGCTCTCGATGGGGGAAAGTGTAATGAACCAATTCGAAAATTCCCAACAAAGTTAGAATTTGGGGAAACAAATTTCCTTGACTAGTTTTGACTCTGGGGGATTCGAATGGCAAAAGAGGGTATTGAATTTGGTAGGGACTGATATGGGGAGTATTAGGGCCACTAAATTGAATCTATGATAACTTTATGACACATTATAGGCATCTGAAACTTGAAATGGGAACATTAGCAAAAATGGTAAAATTACTAGTAATTTGTGGTGCAATTCCCCCTAGGGTGTGTGCAGAAATGGCTCTCCAAATCCTATGCAAACCTCCCAAATTCTAAAATAGAGTATGGGGACTGTTATTAGGCTTCATTTAATTTCATTTGGTATGGTTAAGAGTTCTGCAACGGAGGTGTAAAGCTTCATATTCGAATGCATAAATTCGGTGATATTTGCTTAAGGGAAATGACATGTAAAGGCTCAACTTCCACTCACAAATGGTGTATATAATGGTTCAGAACATATAATAACGAATATGGACCATTAAAAAAATATTAATATCTCACTAAAAACATAAAACATCAGATCCAAGTCACAACATACATCAGATATACAACTCCATTGAAATGGGAAATCAACACATGGAAACTAGTCACAACAAAGCTTGGAAATGTGGACATTTCAATATGCATTTATGCTGATTCAGAATTAAAGAGAGGATGTAATACATATTACAGGGCCATAAATTATTCACCCATGCTTGGATATCAACTGGACTCAATGGAGCGCAGCCACCATTTTCACAAGTGCCCCATCATGGAGAAATATGGAAATATTGAAGTGGGGATTGAGAGAATGGGAGGAGAGATGGGTCACAAATAGTAGAAACATCCTATATAAAATAAAACAAAGTGCATTAATATCCAGAGGAGAGGTAAGGGTGGCCTCTCCCACAACCAAATTGGATGAGAATCTCACTCTCTTGAAATTGGCTCACTAGCAGGGTAAGTGAGCACTCACCGTGCACTGGACAAGCTAGTGCTTTCCAAAATGCCAAAGGAAAATATCAAAATGATAAAAAACTATTATCATTCCTCATGACATATTTTTATAACCCTACTAAGGTCCTCCAAGGTCTAATTCACTACCATATGATTCCTCCAACTCATCCTTGATGTTTAGTAACCTCCATGACACTTGTCCTTCTCTTCAACCCTTCATCTTCCTCCAAATTCAAATTGCTGCCACCTAGCCCCAAATGCGTCCTCTTGGAGGCTATTTTTATCCATGACATGTCAGATTGTCATAGGTTAGCAATTAGTTCTGCAATCAGGTATGACTTTTCATATATTCTTCCATCATTGTTGTGATAAAACGCAGGAAATCTCTCTCCAAATGGCACCTAGTTTCTTCCTAGGATCTTCCTCTTCTAGGGGGATTTACTCCTCCCCACCCCTTCAAATCCTTGGGCTCATGATATGTTATTTGATACCTATTAACCTTCCAAGAATGTTCCACCATTCATCATTCCTAATTTGGGGTTAAGTCATGACATGTGTAAGGAAGAATCTAGCCACCCAAGGTCTCCATGAACCTCCAAATGTCCTTATGAAACAATGCCACTTTATTTTCTCCATATTTATTATTTGTATGACCCAAATTAATGCGTAAATGACAAACTAAGGTTCGCTTGGGTCCCATAGCTTCCTTATTGAAATATTTAATGCCTCCTCTGTAAGTTTTTCTCAGTTTCAGCCACTAGTTTAAATGTCAAAAAGTATCTCAGTTTAATGCCCAACCCAGAAATGCATAAGGCTAGAAATTACATAAAATTTCAGACTGAAATAAACACTGCTGTAACTCAACTTTAATGACATAAAAAAATATGCACACCATGAAATTTTCAAACACAGTAATTTTTGGCAACTTACCTAGTAAAAACCCACAAGGGGAAAACCTGTTAGGAGAGAGAGAGTATTTTTATTATCAGGAAATTTACAGCAAAACTCAGAAATTTTCAAACCAACTGATCTCAACCCGGAAGAGAAAATTTATGCCTCATTTTCTGCGCCAAACAAGAAAAATCAAACTCAATTTTTTTTCCTGTTTTTTGCCTCGATTTTTGTGCCATTGTATGGACTGCAATGTACGGATTGACTATATGGACCTCAAAATTTGTGCCCAGGGAAAAAAATTCTTGAAAATCGTACCCAAAAATATGCCTTGAAAATCATGTCTCCTGTACTGAAAATTGTACTATACGGGCCAGCAATAAATACTGTTGTCCTCTCCTCAATTTTTGTGCCCTCTTTGTTGTTGTCCTTTCCCTCGATTTACGTGCTTCAAATTTTTTCTCTTTCTCAGAAAAAAAAATGGAAACTTTCTCTCTCAGCTCTCTCCTTCACTTTAATCTGTAAAAGTGAGTGAAATGGCCTTCTCTTGCATTTTTGGTGAGAACACTAGGGTTCATCTAATCCAACGGTTGAGATTAAATTAGATCGGTGGATAAGATTAAATGCTCACATTTAATTCTCATAAATATTAAATTCACTCGCCCACTTAAATTTATCAAAAAGTGACTTTAATCTCTAAAGTCATATTAAATGCTCATCTCAAGTCATTTAATGCAAGGATGGATTATCAGGGAGACTTGGAGATGCCTCAACCACCCGTCCAGGCCTCAGACCCGATGGTATGTATACATGATGCTTTTTTTGGTTGCATTCATATATAGTTTTACTAGCTTAGTGGTAGCTAGTTTATGTGTGTGATAGATACTGATGACATACTGTGTGCATGTACAGACATCGAGCCATGTCCTCCAGTAGGTTATCAGAGGCGTAGGGGAAAAGTGGAGGGTTTTGGTCCACCTGTTCACGGGCACAGGAGGAGTCGAAGTGCACTAGAATCACTACGACTTGATGTTGAGAGATTACTGGAGGAGGTTACTGACAATGGATGGAAGCATCTCGATGATGACTTGATTCTCGCATGCTACAGGGCTTCTCCAGAGTGGATCCCCCTGATGAGGAGGATCACATTCATTGTTTAGTATGTCAGAGCAGCGGCACAGGGTGATGTGTCAGTGGAGGAGGAGGAATCCAATGAGGAGGAGGAGGACATTGAGGAGGACTTTGACTAGAAGCTAATGATGTTTCCCTCGATGCAGTGGTGCATGGGGATTTTTGTACTATATGTATGATTAGCTAAGAAAGCTTATGGAGCTTCTCATTTTGTATTGAACATTATGACATGGTATATATAGGCACGTGGATGCACATTTTATGTATTATTATTGGTTTTATTATGACTCTCTTTTTATGATGATGATGATGCCTATATGATGTATATGACATATGTATGGATTACTATATGATGATGCATGATGCGGTTTATTTCCTATATTTGATGATTGATGTGCCATTCTAGAACGTCATTAACCATTTGTTATGCTACGCTATTGACACTTCTAGGAACATGCATGAATGAAATGGATTTAAAATGTCTAACCAAGTGTCTAGTGCACGGGATCTTTCTAAAGATACAAGGATCACGTAACCGGTAGTAGTTATTCAACTAGGAGACAAGCATCTAGGAGTCTAGTAAGACATCAAGGTGACAAATACCCAAGTGGAGGGAAACAACCAAGAGACCAGCGAAACCATCATACTCATCCTGGTTGTTAGTAGCAATACCAACACACATTCCATCAATATGGATCAACTCACAGTGACGGGGAATAAATGACCCATGCAACCAAGGCAATATTAGGAGACCATCGACTTGCTCCGTCAGCAAAACCAACGTAGCGAGGTGAGGTAGGATCCATCTAGAACAACCAAGGAAACAAACTGTGAGACTCGTGACAATATTGGTGCAAAAAAAAACTATGACACAAGTGTACTCATGGTGGGTGACTTCAGGCATAGAACCTCATGAGGTAGAGCCCATTACGGGGATTCTTCAAGAGGTGTTCGTCAGAGTCAGCAAGGATGTATGCCCCCCCCTTGCCGAGACATTGATGGACGACGTATGGGTCGTACCACATGGAATCAAACTTCCCTTTCCCTAACTTATCGTTGGCTTGATCATAGATGAGGAAAAGGCTTCCCTCACTAAAGTTGTGAGGGTGGGCATGGGAGTCAAAATGGGACTTCGAACGAGTTTTGGCTGCTTCGATCATCTGGAGAGTAGCACGACGGTCCTCATTGGTTCATTCGAGCATAAGTAGGCATTGTTATAATGGTGAAGTATTATGGAGAAGCTCGACAAAAAGGCAGAGTGATGGAATTTGGCATTCAATGGGAAGAACCGACTCCACACCATGGACTAAGTGGAATGGGGTAAAACCGGTGGTGGTCTTGGTTGATTTTCGATAGGCCCAGAGAGCAGAAAAGAGCAAGTGGTTCCAGCTGTATTTATGTCTGTCCACTATTCATTGGAGCATGGTTTTGAGTATCTTGTTGACAACCTCAACTTGGCCATTTCCCTGGCATAATATGTAGAGGAATACTAGTGTTTAAACTTCAACATGGCGGAAAGCTTTATCTAAATGACATCCTCAATATGAGAACAATGGTCTTAGACTATCTGTTCAGGGACACCAAAACATGTGATGAGGTTGTTAAAAAGGAAAAGTGTCGCAATATCAACCTTATAGTTGAAGGTAGGCATGGCCTCATCCCATTTGCTGAAATAATCAATGGCCACAGTGATGTATTTATGGTCGTCGGGAGAGGGGGGATTATAGGGCATGAAGTCAATCACCCATTTGCAGAAGAGACCGATTGTGATGATAGGATGTAATGGCGTGGTAGGTGTCCTTTCTTTTGGAGAAAAGAGATGGAAATTGCGACAGTGTTTAACTACATGGATGCAATTGGCAAAGATACTGGGCCAGAAATAACCGGCACAGAGGATATTTTGGGCAGTGGTCAATCCAGAGAGGTGGCCACCACAGGTTCCACTATGACAGTCATTTAGGAATTTTTAAGCTTCATTGCAGGTGAGTGTTATACCCAAATCCTATCACCATCATGTGATAAGACCCTTAACTTCCATGTTTTCCCTTAATCCCAACACTTAGAGTGGAAACTTGCTCTGTTTGTCAATTCTACTTGAAAAAACCTAGCACCACACTTTCCATGTGGTCAATGAGCGGTACCTTGCGCAGCACTGCCTACATCCTATTTTCGAGAAGTAGTGCCACCACCTATGTTCTTTGGTCTAAAAGCGGTTCTCATCTAAACCGCTATGTCATAAGGGAAGAAAAGTTGTACCCTGGGTAAAATGGGAAAAAGAGAAGTTTCTCGAGGCTTCTAGAGCTTAAGCCTCATGTCCTCCCTTATCCCTATCATTATGGGTTAGTTTGAGCTCGAGATCCACCATGGTAGGATCTTGGAGCCACCTCACCCACAATTATCTCAACTATCCCTATCCATTGAGCCTTATAAATACAAGCTCATATCCATAGTTGAGGGGAAGAAATATAGAGGTATTGTTATGTTGTTGGATTGACTACCTAGTTCAAATCATTGGAGAGCATAGAGAGAAAAGTTGGAGCTTATGGGCATGAAGTGTTTGTCTCGTGGAGGGGCTTGTCGACACTAAGGAAATGGTTGTAAGCTTCTCCATACATTCTTAATGCAAAGATGATTTCCGTCCCACATTACTGTTGTTTTGATTTCACATGTACATGTTGTTAGATTCCTTAGTCACTAGCATGGATAAGTAGATGATTTTCTAGTAGCTTTGATGTGTTTGCATGTTTGATCTGTTTGCAGGTACATAGGTTCATAATCGAAGTAGTATTCCAGGTGTCTACAGTATTCAAGGAAGGTCTCCATCCTTTGTCGTTCACTTATTTGTTCTGGATCTGAACCATTCAGACCAGAGGGACAATTTCTGTCCGCAGAAGGTGCAATATTCCTGACTACAGTGAGGCAACGATGCAATATAGTATCAACACCACAATGGTATAAGACATCTCCAATGGGGAGATAGTGAGTAGCTTGGTGTCGGATGCGATGATGATCTTCGCAGATTAAATGAGGTCTAAATTTCTATGTACATAGGTATAGGAGGATGCCCCCATACCATATGTCTTCCATAGAGATGACAAATAAGAATTTGTCAGGATGGTTGACTATGATAGGTGGTGAAGCAAATGATGGAGGGAAGTCTATCATTAAGAAATATAACGCCAAAGATTTGGTGCTTTCTGTGGAAATGTATTCCAAATCATACTCCAAGAACGACGATCTGCTTGGCTGCATGACCTTGAACAAGGTGAGGACTCAAGATATACCGCATGGGGCTGGAATCGGCCACGACTTGAGTGCGACTCAAGAGGATGTAATGGCGTAACTTCTGAATTGAAAAGATGATGGCGAGAGCCATCTTCTCTTCATGTGAGTAATGTAAAGGGGGTCCATAAAGCTTCAGACTTACATAATAAATCACGTGCTCTTGATGAGCATCGTCTTCTTGGACCAAGACTCCAGCGATGGAATTTTTAGATGCCGACACATAGAGGATGAACTCTTTAGTGAAGTCAGGAGGATACAACAATGGAGTGAAAGTCAGGGCTTATTTCAATGCATCAAAAGTGGCATGGGCATGCTCATCCCAGACAAAAGGAATGTTGGTACAAAGCATACATAAGAACTCATGGAATTTTGTCGCATATTCATGGATAAAACGATGAAGGAATTTGGCCTTGCCTTGGAGACTCTGCAATTGGCACAAAGTACGTGGGGGGAAAAGATTCAGAATGGATTGAACTTTCAGCGGATCCACCGCAATCCCTTTGTCAGATGCGATAAACTGGAGTAAACACCCGATAGGGACACAAAACACACACTTGAGAGGGTTCAAGCAGACGTTATATTTGTGACATCGCAAGAAGAGTTGGCGTAAGTCCTCTAAATGTTGGGAACGCTTCCGAGATCGATTCGTGAGGCCGTCTAAGTAGACCAAGATAATGTGGATGAGTTCATGGAATAAAAATGTCATGTCCTACTGAAAAGTGGCTCCAACATTTTTAATTCTAAATGGCATAACATGATACGCAAACGTGCCCCAAGGGGTTGTGAAAGTGGTTTTGTACTGATCCTCTTTCCAGATTTGAATTTGGTTATAACCGGAACCATACAAGAAAAGACTTCGTGGTCGACACAGGCATCAATTCTTTGGTCAATGAATGGAGTGGGGAAGTTTTCTTTGGGACATGCCAAATTCAAGTCACGGAATTTAGTACAGACGCGAGTGTTACCTTTTTTTGTTGACATGAATAGGATTAGAAATCCAAGTGGTATATGCAATGGGGTATATGAAACTTGCTTTGTGCAGATTTTCGATTTCGGCTTTGACGACAGGAGCCTTTGAAGGGTGAATGGGTATTTTATTTTGGCGTATGGGCTTTACACCAGGCCATGTGTTGATACAGTGTTCGATGATAGAAGGATCGATCCCAGGCATCTCGGTACATTACCAAGTGAAAATATCACGAAACTCCTAAGAAAGTGCTTTGTATGAAGCGACTTCTTCAAGGAGGCAAGATCCTATGAGTGTAATATATTCAACTACTCTGGGTGTCGTTGATATATTGACCTTGATGGTTGGTGAAATGTTAGCCATGTTTCCCTCTTAAAATGCGTCGCGTGCTAGAATGGGGTTCTTGAACCAGTCTACCTTTCTGTGGATGAAGTCTTTCACTTCAATCGAGTATTGGTTCGCCAATGAAGGAGGCTCATCGGGGATTAAATATGAGCGATGTTGCATATCATTCCAAGGGTACTCAAGAGTCAAAATATATTCAAGTATCTCCTCGTCATTGTGAAAACAATGTGCAGATAGATCATGTGGATCTTCTATGGATGCAGAGATGGAAGGACTACCGAAACTAGAGATCGTGTATATGGTGTTGGTTGTGTCCGAGAAAGAAACCAGAGGGTGGATCTCCTCAAGGACAGTAACATAGGACTCAGGGGAGTGTTTTTGAAGTTCACTAAGGAGTCACTGATACTCAAGAAATTTTGGGCAATCGTGAGAATAGTGACCATATAGGCCAAAAACTGCACAGGGATGGTTGGTTCGCAATGACTAGTTTGTTACCACTGGTGGATCTGGGATGGTGACTAATGGGGTGTCCATGGTCTCATCTATAGTTTCCAAGTGAGTGCAAAGGAGAGGCAAATCAGGACAATTTTGTGTCACATGGTATTGGACATCGCACAAAGCACAAGTAGGAGACGAATGTGGTTCTGTCATAACTTTGGTCTTCTTGCCCCTAGCCTTGTTTGGAGGAGGAGGGGCAGGAGTAGAGACAATAGTAGTCTTTGGTGGAATATGAGGTGGGTGTGAGATCATCTCAATAGGTTGGATGGGATTCAACACGACCTGGGGGTCGGGGGTGCAGCAGGTGGCTTGCGGTACAGCATAGGAATTCCCAACGTGAAATTAGGCAAATTGAGAGTAGCCATAACAGGCTTGCTCACAATGCCGGATGGTGGAAAAAGGAAGGGAATCATTTGGACCAGGAATGAACCCCAATAATTCCCTGAGGATTGTGGTTTAGGTTGTGACTAAGGTTGGAAAGAGGTCGGAATGTTACCGGAAGTGATAATGCACAAATCCGATATATCAGTTGATAAAGGTGGAGGTGGTAAGGACAAAAAGGTTTTCGTCATAGGAGTGTTTGAAAACAAGCCCGTGCCAATGGTAGATAGGGATGGAATGGACACTTTGTCAATGGTAGTGTCGATAGTGGGAAGGATGTGTTCCGGCGTGGCCGACCCCTTCGGACCATAGTACGTTAGTTGGTCAATGGTCATGATATTCCCATCATGAGGGAACATCAAGAGTCGAAAGACAATAGAGGCAATGTCTCACATTGCATACATGTAAATACGTCCTAGGAGGAGGTTATAATCGAGTTGGGAGTTGACAACCTCAATGTCAATCGACATTGTTTTTTCGGATAACACAATCGGGACATTCGTGAGACTTCCTTGGGGCTGAGCAGAGTGGCCATGATAGGCGCAAAGAGTAGTGGTGGAAGTTCGAAGGGCAGGGGATCTGAGTTTCTTCTAAAGAAAGGTTACATAACTCTCGTGGATGCCCCCTCATCAATTATGCATCGATGGATCACCAAATTCTGGATTGTGACCGAAACTTGGAAGGAAACGGATGATGGAATCCTAGTTTCTCCTTGATCCAAGTCGAAAGTTATCAACCTAGAATCAAAGGGATCTACGGAACCTAGCACGGACAACAACGCTTTACATTGCGAAGGACACATTTTGAGCACTTCCACAGTGTACATGGTGGTGGGGGACTAATCCACGTCATCAACAATAGTGTAGTGCAGCACAACTCTGGCAGTGGAATTTTTTGCGACGCAATGCATAGGGAACCATGGGACTTTATAAGTCTCGTCCATAGGGGGTCTCGAAAAATGCAAATATGTGAGTAGTGATGGAGGTAGACCTTGTTGATGGGTCAACGGTTTCTGTGGTAGAACCATAATGGTTATGTCGAGTCTATAGGTTGACATAGGACGATAACGTCATGAGTTGAGGACACCAACACTATCAGATTGGACCACAACAATGGTTGCGGGAGCTTATAAGGCCAAGGGTTGGGTTACAACCATTCCTTGGTGTGGTATGGGGTTTTGAAGCACCATAGGTGGAGGACCTAGTGGTGTTGGGTTTGGTGGAGCCGAAGCAGTCGCGTTGGGATCACATTGACTATCATTTTGGAGTAGTTGTTGGACACGGGTCAAGTGAGGACACTGATGAGTGTAATGGCCATAAGTGTTATAGATAGCACACGGATGGTTAGTCCGCAACTGTGGTTTCTTCTCAGGTCGAGCGAGACGCTACGGATTCTGTGTAGGGAGTTCTATGTCGTTATTATTTCGAGGGTTTGCCTTCTAGCCACTTCCTTGGGCCTCGTTGTTTCCTTGATTCCTACCTCTCTTTTTCTTTCCATACCCTTTTTGGTTATTGGGGGCGGGTTGGTTAGGGAGGTGTTGCTATGCGTAGACCTGTCCCATAGAAACACGAGGAGTCGGGGCCAGAGCCGAAGTGGGTTGCATAGGTAGTACATAATAGACCGAAGTCGTTGGTGGGGCTGTAAAGCCAGTCGTTTAGCCAATACATGAGTGTGCCAAATAAATCGGTTCATGAACATGAGGATTTGGTGTGGAAGGCGCGTAGGAAGGGCTGGCTCCGGACTAAGCTATTATGCGTGAATAATCAGGGGCGTAAACGGGGGGCGCATAGGATAGAGTAGCATTGGAATGAGCCATTATGCGTGAGTAATCAGGGGCGTAACCTAGTTGGGAATTACTATGGGTGTTACCAAGATGGGGTGGCATCAGGGTAATTTTTAGGGGCGAAATTTTGCCAATTGGCTATTTTTGGGGTTTTTTTCAAAAAACAATTTCACTATTTGGTCATTTATAGTGTCTAATATCGCCTATATTTACATAATATATGTTTTTATCATAATATCCGCCAAAATTTACGCATTTCAGTGTTAATTTTATGTTTCATATTTAATATTCACCTAGCTATCTATATACATGTTTTTTCAATCCAAAACAATCACCTAGAATACTATAATTAAGTATAATATTAGAATCCTTAAAAAATACCCTAGGTGGCATCATGGGAGAGGTCGGATAATACTGAGGATGTTGGGTAATAGATTTGATGCTCCATCAGCAGCATGGGATGTCCCCGACATATCTCGATGTGAGGTTTTGGTATAGGGAGCATCGGGTATAATGGTATACAAGTAATTGGATTGGGCGTATATCAGATCGAACCGCTGAGCCTTAAGGATGGCTTCTTCTTTGGTTTGTGGGCGCTCAGATGCGATATCCTTGGCTATGGGGGCGAGTAAGGTTTTTAGGAACCAATCTAGGAAGATCCTATCTTCTAACTTGATCTTACACAAGCTACGACGATGTCGCCATTCAGGGATATGATCCATGATATGGGAAGTTGTGTTTTGTCGATAGGATAATAAGATCTCCACTCCCTCATCAGAATGGACGGGTAACTGGAAGTATTAAAGGAACATCTAAGATAGTGAGGAGAAGTTAGGGTAGGTAGCATGAGGAAGTTCGATGTACCACTTAGCCGTGGCACTAGTGAGTGTGCGTTGGAACAACCTCAACCGGATGGAATCATCCTCTATGTTCTTAGATGAACACCATAGGTGGAATGACATAATTTGATTTTGAGGATCCTCTCCCGCCTTACCCTCAAACTTAGATATGTCTGAGGGAAGCTTGGTAGGCATAGGAGGCCATTGTGGGTGATGACGGATGGGGCCATTAGTTAATCGTGCCAAATTAGGCGATTTGAGACTAGCCATAAAAGGTAGGCTAGAACAAAGATTGGCTCGAGAAGGACCAGGAATGGTGCTGGGGGAAACAGGAATGTAGTTCCCGTGCATAACTGGGGGTGGATAAGGCTAACTTTCGACAACAGTAAAAGTCACTAGTATGGTAGGAATAGTTGGAACCGACATGGAAGGGCCAATTCCCCCAGGCATAAATGGTGGAATGGTAGTGACAATGGTGGCTGGAATGGGACCACTACTAGTGGGTAGTGAACCAACAACAGTGTGTGCAGTGATAAGGAGTCCACTAGGACCAGGGGCTGTAGGCCCAGTGGAAGGGATACCTGTGATGATAGGTGGAATGGATGTGAGCCCACTACTAACAATCCCCCCTTGAAAGGGATTAGGATGTGCACCATCCACGGGGCTATATGGAGTTCTGAACAAGGTGGGTTCAAAATTATATGAATCTGAATCTGACTCAGAGGCTGTGTGTGGCTCCGAAGGTAGTGAACGATGTCAAATATGGATCTGACGGTGACGGTTCAAGGAACCAAACTAGGGGTGTGCCCCCTAAGCCTATGCAGGTAGTGTGGTGGAGCTATGATGACATGATGGAGTGTTTTGTAATGAATGAAAAATCAAGAGTATCAATCGCAGGCTCAAAAACCCAACTACAACCGAGTGCGTAGAAGGAGAGCGTATGAAATGGTGATTCACAGGCCAACAACAATCTCTAAAACCAAATTGCATTAGCAGGTCAGAGCAAGGTGATTCTACAACAAAGTGGCTAGAAATCCAACAAGGAGAAATACCTTTAAAATAAAAATGACTCACTAACCTATGGGGTATGAGTGCAAAAAAACTCCAAAATACAAGATGGAAGCCCCTCAGAAATCGTATCCTCGACAGGGTGATGAAATCCCAATCAGATGATATGAAATCGAAGAACAATATAGGCTAAGAGAATCCCACTACCGAGAAGGACCTCTGGGTAAAAGATCCCTGAAAGAATGGAAACTAGGCTACCTCGTTCATGACACGTTCATTCGATTTACTGGTGCTCAATCCCTTTGCCCCTCGACCCCCGGATGGGTGATATGAGGAAGAATGTGAAGGGTTAGCCTGTGGTGCAAGATAGAGTGTAGTATACTGCCCTGAATTCAGAAACCCCTTCATTTGTGGCTTACTCCTGTAGAGAAGGGGGCCTCCCAACAAACTGGTTGTGACCGTGTCAACAAGTACAAGAGGATTTTGGTCCCCTAATGGAAAACAACTATGTCTCAAGATGTAAGTGACAGAGAGGTGTTGTTTGGATTCCTATCCCCAAAGTCCTAAATTAGCTACAATATTGTTTTGTCCTCAAACAAGGTTATAATGTTGGTTGTATTAAGTTATTTTTAAGGCTTGCTTGGGGTCATGAACCAAGCTTTTCACTTATATGGTGTGAAATGTGTGCAACTAATGTGTATGCAAAACCCAACAATCAACGGCAAAGATGTCCCAATCTCACTGTTGGGATGCAAATGTAATGCAGTAAAGAACAATAAAGGACAACAAATATGCTGCAAAAAAACATTTCTTCCAGAGATAAAATGTACTTGAAATAAGTGAGCAGTAAAAGGAACTACTTAAACATAGGAAACATGCATGGGGAATCAACCATGGAGATCAACTAGAATGGCTCACAAACCAAGTAAGTAGGATCTCAAAACATACCAAGGGGATGCAAAAAGATCAGATCTGGACAGGAAACAGGTCGAAAAAGGGTTTGGGACAGACACAGGGTCTGAAACAGGAATCTAAAGCACAAAAATAGACTAAAAAATTGTAGGTCGCACCTGTCGACAGAAAAGGCGCAACCGGAGTTGCAGAGAATAGAGAAACAATCGCAAGCTGAGCAGAAAAATAGTCGATGGAATCAGGTCACGCAAAACAGAGGGTTAAGCATGATGGGTTGCACAAAACTGAGTCACAGTAGCGACCTGGGTCGCTCCAGAAGCTAGGACAGGCGCGATCTGGATTTTTGAGCCAAGTCATGCATATCGGGCTAAAAGGAGTGACCTAGGTCGTGCTTATAGGGAAAAAAGGCGTGACTTTCGGTCTGATAGGTGCGACTCAGCCCAAACATTTTTTTTTTTAAAACAGAGAGCCGACTAGGGCTGAGGGGAAGGAACTGATGCAGTATTGGTTCAGATCTGCCACGAGGGGTTCAGATCTGTGACGGCTAAGGGCAGAATAGAACAAACCAATAGCAAACCTGCAAAAACAAAGATCCGCAAGGATCGATCAAGTGGAGTCGCCAAAACTGTAGTGGGAATTTCTCCCCTACTATGTGCAGTTGCACCAACCTTAGCTTGTCTAGAGCATAAGGAAGTGTTCAACAATAATAGTAACAAAACAATGACAACAAATATTTTTTAAGGGTTTTAACATATATTTAAACTAAGTAATGCGGAAAATAAAATAAACACACCTTTCTGAAAATGGGCCACTGTAGCCATCCTTGGAAGTGGTTTTGCAGCTCCATGGTTTGGGTCTCCAATCTCTTCCACAACTGGTTGTCAAATGGGGGAATGGATCCAAGTGGGTACGGAGTGAACTCAACGTACACCGTGGGAAATGGCGTGGAAAAATATGGAAGGAAAAGTATGTATTGTGACTGATGGAAAAATGGAAAATAGTGATCCAAAAGTGTTTTGGGAGAGTCCTTCACAATGTATTTATAGTATGGTCTTAGGGTTTTTTGACCCAAGGTCCCACCCATGGTATTTATCTGTGTTTTTTTTACCCATTCTCTTTTTTAGGGTTTTTTACCCTTTTTGGGAGAGAGTGGGGATAAATCATAATAAATGCTCGTCGTCCCTTCATTTATGGGGAGGAATAATGATGTTTTGGACCATTTTTTGTGGAAATACAAATGTGAAGGTCAAAGTGAAGGAAATAATGGTGGGAATATGATGTATGGCTATGGTTTAGACCATGGAGAGCTATGTGAACACTTTTTAGTGTTAACAGCGTGAGGAGCCACCTTCCCTAGCTTGATGAAAGTTCTCACAAATGCACAGGGCTTAATTAACCAACTACTCCCTAACCATGTGCCCGACCATGTGTTCCTCGTTGGCATGTCGTTCATGTGTAGGAACGTGTCCATCCTCCATCTCCGATGTAGGAACATGTTCATCACCCGCATCCGGAGAAAGGTATGCGAGCTTGATCCTGGTTAGCTTTCCTCACAGCGAGCCACGCCCTCACTCAGTCTCAAGCACAAGACCTGTTCACCATTACCAATACGACCTTACCACTCTGCCATCTCCGATGACCTTAAAAGGTAGGCGGGTTTGGCCCTAGTTAACTTTCCTCGCAGCATTCCATGGCTTCACTCGAGATTAGGATTTTAAATGACTTCCTTGTAATATCTTAACTTTCTTTTACCCTCTATATTTTTATAGTCCCACATTCTAGCTTTGAACTTAAATGTGATAGTATTTTTGAGGTTCTTGATATCTTGTAGTGTTATTTTTGTCAATTTCCCAATGATTTAACCAAGCCATGTCATCCTTATACCATCCTTTATTGAGCCAAGGATGACCTTGACTAGAATTTAAAGCAATTTTAGGGGGAGATACCCATTTCTATTAGGAGAGTAGGATAGGGTGTATTTATCTTAATTTTGAGGTTATAAAATGCTTTTGAATTTGCTTGATATTTCTGTAGGATTCTCAAGAGATGTTTCAACCCCAAACTTCACAACGTGACAAGATAACATGGGTGACAAAAGTTTCAAAGAGAAACTTCTTTTTATCCCACCTCACTAGATTTACTTAATTACAGTAATGCTTAATTATAAATATAAAAAAAATGTAAAAGTTTAAATTATGGTTATCCTAATTTAAATGGTAGTTTCAAAATATTTTATATTACACCAGGGTTTCTAACATTTTAAAATATCAAAACTATAACTACCTAAAGACTCTTTTTTTTAAACTTTTTAAGAATATAAATAAAATTGTACAACAATTCAAGTAATCCTCTTAATTCAATAAATCAAAATTAGTTTCAATAAAAGCTAACTATCAACATCATCTTTATTTACGTGTAATTTTTATTTTAATTAAAATATATTTTTTCATAAAATATTACATTTTCTTTACATTTCGGAAATGTAAAACATAATAAAACTTTATGACATTTTCTTTACATTTCGGAAAACATAATAAAAGTGAAGATTTTTAACCAATTTAATAACCACTTTTTAAATGATTTTAAAATACCGATTTTTATAAAGCTTGACTTAAAAAATAAAATAAAACGGGAAAATAAGAGCTCATGAGTCATAGCCCATAAACAAATACAAGTGCCCAAAACCAAAACACAACTTTTGGTATCCCATTGGTCGTTACCGTGGGTAACATAGTTGTTTCCTACTTCCACGAACGGAACATCCCTACTCTGAAACCATGTTTCCCGTGTTCCCACAAGCTCGGCCTCATTTCAATTACAACGGATTTAATTGCGATTGCGATTTTGTAACATTCAAAATTCAAAGGAATCTGTAAAACAATCAATCAACTAGAAATCAACACGGCCAACCAGCCTTTCAACAACTCTGTTTGAAACTTTGAAACCGTGTTTCCCAGGTTCCCTCCCACCAACGCTACTCTTAAATCCTTTCCAATGTTTATGTATTTAATCTCAAACCATATACACAAGTTTTAAGTTTTAGGTTATAAAGATCATGGATTTCATTTTCTATTTGGACTGCCAGCCCCTGCAACAAATTATGAGAAACATAGTTTTAGCCCCTATTCTGATCACGACTCTTTTTGTGTCATGGATATTACATTCTACTCTACTCTGTATCTAATTTTGGGTTTAGATTTTCAGAGAGTTAGAATGCAAGGACGGATGGTTTAACCCACAAATGGAAACTGGATCCTCCACGGCCCACAGTGTCGGTCAATTTTTTTCAATTTGTACAAGCTTTGTTGCTTGGCAAAAGCTATCCATTGAGCTGCAGAGCATTTAATGGGGCTGCAGCAAGCCTGCAGACCGTTGGATCTCGAGCGGTCAATTTTTTTCAATTTGTACAAGCTTTGTTGCTTGGCAAAAGCTATCCATTGAGCTATCCAGAGCATTTAATGGGGCTGCAGCAGGCCTGCAGACCGTTGGATCTCGAGCGCTCTAGATCCAACGGTCTGCAGGCCTGCTGCAGCCCCATTAAATGCTCTGCAGCTCAATGGATAGCTCTTGCCTTGTCGCTTTGCTCTAGATGCTGGGTAAGTTCAATCCATACCCGCTCGAGATCCAACGGTCTGCAGGCCTGCTGCAGCCCCATTAAATGCTCTGCAGCTCAATGGATAGCTCTTGCCTTGTCGCTTTGCTCTGGATGCTGGGTAAGTTCAATCCATACCCGCTAAAGGAAAACTATTTTATTATTATTAAAATATATGTAATCAAGATATTTAATAAATATTTAATTATAAGATATTTAATTTTTTTATAATACTAAATTTTCTTGTTATTCATTTACTTTTTCAAAGAAATTTGAAGATGGTTAAAAAATATAAAATATAAAATTCTAAAATGAAAATTGCCATCATTAAATTCTTTAGAGAATAAATTCAAGTAAAGAATAGGTTTGCCCACTGAATTTTAATGCAATATAAGGCATGGTCCGATGCAGAGTTCCAGGTTTGGCATTGAATCGACCGCCATATGTCTGGCTAACGGCAAATGAGCTCGTGTTCTTCAGCTCTAACGAAAGCCAGGAAGAGTTTTACAAGGTAACCTAATAATTAGTTTTCTTTTTCAGCGTAGATTCAACTTGTTATTTCTAGCTGGGCAATATTTAAATCATATAAAACGTTTCAGATGGCCATGAATTTATTGTTTCTGTCTCTCTAATTGGAATAATGGATGCAGGCTGCTGGTATTCAGGTGAGTGTTTATGATGCCAGGCAAAATCCCCTTAATTGATTGTGCAGGTTGATCGATCGGTACCCTGACATTTATTTATTTCATTTCATAGACTGCACTATTCATTCCTTGTGGAAACGGCGTAATGGAGCTCGGGACAAAAATTTGGTAAGTCGATATTGTTGTCTCAGGCTTCTGGATTCTCTTAAATATTCCATGCTTAATTAATTCTATGTTTTCATTTGCAGGTTGAGGTGAATGAGCAGAATACTTTACGAATTTGAAGCCTTTTGGCGACTATAATTTCCATTCTCAATATACCCGGGACGACTATATCAACTTCATCTTGTTCCTCGTTGCTGTCACGCTCCATTAAAAGCTCCGAGGGTTCATTGATGGACTCATACATCCTGCAAGATCCCGCTATCTCTACCGTAGGAGATCAAATAAATATACCCGCAGATACTCACAAATATTCTATGGCTAGTGGGATTTATCCTTACCTGCAAACATTGCAATTGCCTTCTACTTCTTTTTTTACCAGTTGCGGCCATGATAGTGACACAACATTAATTTATCCAGGTTCCTCTTGTGGGGAAGGCAGGGGAGTGCCGCTGGTTTCAACAGAAGTGCCGCTCGGCTTCAATAGCAGCACTAAAACTTCACGAATAGTTTAAAAAACAACCTACAGGAACGCTGTACATTGCTAAACGACTCATTGACAGACTTTACAAAATCAATTTTTATTCCTTGACAGATTTTACAAAATCAATTTTTATTCCTACAGAACTGTTGCAGCCCGGCTGCTACTACTAAGAGTACCCAGTGGAAGGTATTGCAACTTGCTATTACAGCGAGCAACACTCTATAGGCTTAAATCCACCTCTGTTGTAGCTCACTATTTTTCACTGATTTGATGACCCCTGCGTCTAGAAACTTATCACACATATTCTACTGAATAAATAAACAATATTCACACTAAAACACGAGCTGCTACAGCCCGACATAAAAAAGAGTTTTTTCAAAAACAGAATTACAGAGGAAAATATCAGAGTTTCAACTTTGTTTCTATTACGCTGTGGGCTTCTCTGTTTAAATGATTTACAATATGTTAATGCTTTGTTACAGTCTGACAGAAATATAAACTATGATGCCTCTTCATAATGACATATAAAAATAGTTTTTTATGTTTTAATAATTTGTTGTTTTGTCAGGCATTGAGGAGGTGTGGCGGTGCTGTGACTCTTCAATGTTGCGGCGGCCACAAGCTGAACGGTGATGGCTCTTCAAAGTTCTGGCAGCTGATGTTGCCGCTTCAAAATCTGTTGCAGCCTGGAGGTGGAGTAATTACATAATTCCAACATTCTCTCCCTTAATTACTACACTTCAAAAAACAAAATTTTGTAACACTTGATTTCTGTTACAACTTACAAACCCCAATTTTTTTTTGATGAAGTTCAAACAAATCTTTTCCCATTGGTTTTGTAAACAAGTCTGCAAACTAATTTCTTGATGTGCAAAATTCCACATTGATTTCATTGTTGTTTATCAGTTCATGAATACAATGATACCGTGTATCAATATGTTTACTTCTTTTGTGAAAGACGTGATTTCTTGATAGTGCAATAGCTGAGTTATTATCACAAAAGATTGGAGTTGGTTCATTTTGTTCATGTTGTAACTCAGAAATGGTTCTTCTCATTGAAACCGTTTGAAATGCAGCTGCTGTTGCAGCAACATACTCTACCTCAGCAGAGGATAGTGTCACAATGGGATGCTTTTTTGATGCCCATGCTATTGATCCTGATCCAAAACTGAACACATATCCAGATGTGCTCTTTCTATCATCAATAGAACCTGCAAAATCACTGTCAGTGTATTCAATCAACTTAAAATTTGAATTAGATGTATGCTGGATACCAAAATTTGTTGTTCCGACAATATATATTAGGATTCTCTTTCCAGCTTGCCAGTGGGTACTCTTTGGTGTTTCCATAAACCTTGAAATTAACTTACTGCAAACATTATATCAGGTATTGTTGCACTTAAGTACATGAAACTTCCAACTAGTCTCTTATACATCGTTGGATCAACTTTTGACCCGTCATCATCCTTACTAAGTTTTGTGCCAGTTGCTATTGGAGTTATAGCTGGCTTACAATTCAACATTCTGAATCTTTTCAATACATCATTTGCATATTTAAACTGACATATAAAAATACCATCTTCAGATTGGATTACTTCAATACCAAGGAAACATTTCATCATTCCTAAATTAGTCATCTCAAATTCTGTTTTCATGGCTTACTTGAACTCATCTATAGACAGATCTCCAGTGAATATCAAATCATCCACATATGAACAAACAATCAGTATTTTACCTTCTTGGTTTACCTTTGTATACAATGTTGGTTCACTTGGACCTCTGCTGAATCCTTCACCATTCAAATATTCATCAATTCTGCTGTACCAAACTATGGGTGCCTGCTTCAATCCATACAACGCTTTCTTCAATTTGTATACTTTGTCTTCTTGTCCATCAACCTCATATCCTGGAGGTTGTCTTACATAAACCTCTTCTTCTAAAGATCCATTCAAAAATGCAAACATTACATCTATTTGATGTACATACCATTTATTATAAGCAGCAATAGCTAATACCATCCTTATAGTATCAAGTCTGGCTACAAGTGCAAATGTCTCATTATAATCAATTCTAGGTTGTTGACTAAACCCCTGAGCAACAAGTATTTCTTTATATTTTTCAACATCACCATTAGTATTTAACTTAGTTTTATAAATCCATTTGACACCAATACAATTTTTATCTTCAGGCAATTCTACAAGATTCCAAGTATTATTTCTTTCTATGGCATCAATTTCTTCATCCATTGCTTTGATCCAAACATCTCTTTTAACAACTTCATTGAAATCTACAGGATCACATGCTATAAATACAAAATTTGAAACTTGATCTACTTCCTCATTCTATTCATACAGTTCTCTTAAACTTCTAGCCTTCTGACCTCTAACTCTGTTTCTTAATAATGCCAGTGTGGGATTTGATTCATTACTTACCTTTTATCCTGTTCCTTGTCGTCCACCAACACTTGATGGTTCACCATGTTCATGAGCTCTGGGCATTCTGGCAGGTGTCCTTGCTGCTAGCGTATGTGGAGTGAACTGTCCTCCATGTGTGCCCTATTCATCTTCTTCATTTTCTGTGTGAGGTGTTACAACTTCCTCACCAACTAACTTATCAATGCTCCCATCCCATGCTTCTTCTTTTTTAAACACCACATTTCTGTTAATCACATACTTCTTGGTGATGGGATTATAAAGTCTATATGCTTTAGATTCTTCACTATATCCAACAAAAATACATTTCTGACTTCTGTCATCTAACTTTCTCCTCAACTCTTCAAGTACATGTGCATAAGCTACACAACCAAAAACATTTAAATGAGATATGCTACTACACTTACCGCTCCAAGCTTGCTAAGGAACTTGATCCTTCACGCTTTTAGTTGGGCTTCTGTTCAGGATGTACACTGAACAAGTAACAACGTCTCCCCAATATTCATTTGAAAGATGCTTCTCCTCCATCATACTTCGAGCCATGTTTATAATGGTTTGATTCTTCCTTTCTGCTACACCGTTTTGCTGTGGAGTGTAGTGTGTAGTAAACTGCCTTTTAATTCCATGATACTTACAAAAATACATAAATTCATTTGACACATACTCACCTCCTCCATCTGATCTCAAGACTTTAATAAATTTGTTACTCTCTTTTTCAGCCATAGCTTTAAAACTTTTAAACACATCAAATGCTTGAGATTTCTGTTTCAATAAATACACCCAAGTTTTTCAACTGTAATCATCAATAAAAGACATAAAATAAACATTACCAGTCAAAGAAGGTGTTTGCATCGTTCCACACAAATCAGTATGTACCAGCTCCAATGGTTCCTTTGCTCTGTTTGAAACTCCATAAATAAATTTCTCTTTATGATGCTTTCCCAATATGCAACTTTCACATGAGCTTGTTGATTGCTCAATACTAGGTAATCCTTTTACCATTTGCTTCTTCTGTAGCAATTCTAAACCACCAAAATGTAAATGGCCATAACTCAAATGCTATAACCATGATTGATCTAAACTCTTAGTTTTATGAGCATTCAAAGAGTTAATCAAATCATTTCTCACAGTCAGCGGAAACATTATATTCTTTGTCATCTATACTCTGGCAATCAACTATTTACTTGGATATTTATCATAAATAGTGTATACCATTTTCTTAAAGAGTACTCTGTACTCTTTCTCCAACAATTGTCCAACACTCAATAAATTACACATCAAACCAAGAACATAATAAACATCATGAATAGTTATTCTTTTACCATCTTTTGCATACACAACAATCACCGTCTTTACCATTAACTTTTACCTTACAGTCATTATCCAAATTTACTTCAGACTGTATGCTGGTATCTAGACCTGAAAGTAATTCCTTATTTCGAGTCATGTGGTTGCTACATGCACTGTCCAAAAACAAAATATCTTTTGAACTGGTGACATTACAAGTCAAAAACATAGTCTACTCTTCATTTTCAGTCTCCTCTGTCATGTGTGTAGACAACTTACTAGCATCTGCTTGTTTCTTAAAACACTTGTTAGCAAAATGCCCAAATTTCTTACAATAAAAAAATTGAACTTTAGATTTATCATACCTCTGATTTTTTGACTGTCCTGCTCTGCTGTTAGTCCCCCTTATGCTAGGAGTACTCTGCTGTAACTTCTCTTCATTTTTAGAATCATTTCTGCTGTCACTATGACCAGCACTTCGTCCTCTTCTTCCTCTGTTACTAGATCTTCCTTTGCCTCTACCTCTAGTAATATTTAACTAAGATTTAAAAGCATTTTCTAAAGGAGTGTCATCATACCTGTTCATTCTTGATTCATGAGCAAGTAATGAACCAGTTAGCTCATCAATGTCTATTTGACTGAGATTTTTAAACTCTTCAATTGGAACAACCACTACTTCAAACTTCTTTGGCAAACATCTCAACAAATTTTCAATTACACGTTGATTTGGAAGATCTTCACCATACTGCCGTAGCTGATTTACAACACTCGTTACTTGTGTCATGAAATTATCAACAGTCTCACTGTCTTTCATCTTTAGATTCTCAAAGTCTCTTCTTAAATTATGCAACTTAAAATTCTTCACCTTGGTCACACCTTGATAGTACGTTTCAAGAGTGTCCCAAGCTTTCTTTGAAGACTCAGCACTTGATATCTTCGGAAAAATAGATTCACTCAAACCTTGCTGAATAAGACCAAGAGCTTTATTATCTTTCTTTCGATTTTCCTTCAGCAGAACACGTTCAGCATTGGTCAAAGCCAACTCATCCGTTTGATAAGCTGGTTCAGGATAGCCAATCGTAACAAACTCCCAAAGATCTTGAGCACGCAGGATAGTTCTCATCTTAATAAACCATGTGTCATAATTCATTTTAGACAACACTGGAATTTGTGGTTGTACTACACTGCTGTTAGTAGCCATTTCAATTAATTTCAAAAACAAATGAATAATCAAACTTAACCAGACTCTTAAACAAGAGATAAAACTTAACCAAGCTCTGATACCACTATGGGAAAGGCAAGGGAGTGCCGCTCGCTTCAACAGCAACACTAAAAACTTCATGAATAGCTTCAAAAACAACCTACAGGAAAGTTGTACATTGCTGGCTGCGACTCATTGACAGACTTTACAAAATCAATTTTTATCCCTATAGAACTGTTGTAGCTCGGCTGCTACTACTAACAGTACCCCGTGGAAGGTATTGCAGTTGGCTGTTACAGCCGGCAACACTCTATACGCTTAAATCCACTAGCTACGACTGCTGATGTCACTCACAGCTCACGCACAGCTCTGTTGCAGCTCACTATTTTTCATTGATTTGATGACCCCTGCGTCCATAAACTTATCACACATATTCTACTGAATAAATAAACAATATTCACACTAAAACACGAGTTGCTACAACAACCTGACATAAAAAAAATAAAACTGAGTTTTTTCAGAAACAAAATTACACAAGAAAATATCAGAGTTTCAACTCTGTTTCTATTACGCTATGCTGTTCATATTCAGCGTGTCAAATATGGTTTACAATGCAAGTATCTATAGGATTTTAACTAAGTCGGCCATTAAATGCTAATTGGCCCTTCACTAACAAAATGGGCTTCTCTGTTCAAATGATTTACAATATGTTAATGCTTTGTTACAATCTCACAGAAATATAAACTATGATGCCTCTTCAGAAAATAGATCTGCTCAGCTGACATATAAAAATGGTTTTTTATGTTTTAATAATTTGTTGTTTTGTCAGACGTTGAGGTGGTGTGGCAGTGCTGTGACTCTTCAATGTTGCGGCGGCCACAAGCTGAACGGTGATGGCTCTTCAAAGTTTCGGCAGCGGAAGTTGCCGCTTCAAAATCTGTTGCAGCCTGGCAGTGGAGTAATTACATAATTCCAACACCTCTCACCAAATTAACATACCAGATCTGTTGTTTTCCTTGCAAATCAGTAAGGCCAGCGGCTTCTCTTGTTTCCCCTCAGAGAGTAACATAATGCTCAGCGCATTTGGCATGTGGAGACCACCAAGTAAACTGTCGACTGCACCCATGGTCGAGGGTCAGTATAGATTGAAGAGAGGCCTTGCAATCTTGAGGAATATTCATGTACAAAGACTCAGACAAATCTCACTATCTGGGAGCTACAGGCCTCCAGGAGGAACAACTTCTACTGGTCAGGTTCATCATTTAATTTCTGAGCGTAGGAGGAGGGAGAAATTGAAGGAGAGCTTTGAGGCGTTGAGTTCATTCTTACCTAGATGCTCAAGGGTACGTTCCATAAAATTTCATTTTTTTGGTAAGAAAATTTATGGACATCCATTTACCGGGGGTGGGGTGGAGGGGTTATAGAATTTCAGCTATAATATCTATAACCAGAAGTTCTCAAAAATTTTAATTAGAAATAGGCCCCTAACATGAGTTGTTGTTGTTAATATATTTGCAGAAAGATAAAGCTTCCATATTGGCCTATGCGATGGAGTATTTAACCAGTCTCAAGTCTGCTAGGTGTTGGAAATATTAATCACTCGCAGATTCGTACCTGACTCTCAGCTGACTCTATCAGAGTCTGTATCAGTCAAGATCTTGTTGGCCACTCTGACAATAGAGAAGAGTCAACGATTCGGCAATGTAAACCAGTCGAATTTATTTCTGAAGCTAAGTTGTTAGGTAGATAGTTATTACAGTCTTTAATGGAGAGTCAGTCGATTCATGTAGAAGCAATTTTTAGGTTGCCTATAAATAGAAGAAGCAAATTGTAAATCAAGTTAGACATCAGAACTCACAAGAGAACTCCAGGGTGAGAAATAGAAGTTGAAGCTCAAGTTTCTGTGTAAGTGAGTGAGAAAGAGAAGTTGAAGCTCAAGCTTCTGTGTAAGTGATTCAGTCGAAGAGCCGAAGCTCTATAAAAGGATCAGTTGGTGAGCCCACAAGTTTGGACAGACAAGTTTGTAATACCTTTGTTATTTCAGCATAGTTATATATATGAAATAGTCTATGGTTGAATGCATGTTTATTTGGCCACACATTATTTATAGATTTACTTATGTAAATGTTGTTTACATTTACCAGTTAAGTGAAAGATCAAAGAACCCATAAATTTCTCACCGCGTGAAAGTTCCAGGTTTTATGGCACATTGGTTGACTGAAGTATTCCTACATATTTGGGTATATGTTTTTATAAGTTCTTTGGATTTGTTAATGTGTCCATTTTTACTTCATCTTACTCATAGGGGAAAAGAATTTGTAATTTCTTAAGTCTCTTAGACTAAGAAAAATACTCTGTAGATTTCGACCAAACCAAGTGAACTAACAAGGTCGGTTGAGTAAGCCAACTAGAGGTCGAAGAGGTCAGCTGACTTGAGAGGTCGAAGAGGCCAACGGACTTAGAGGTTGAAGTTGGTAGAACCGACATGTTGGGTCGAAAATCCAACCAAAAGTTGATAGACTTGTCTAGTCGCGAGATAGATAAGTTTCACCCGACAAGTAAAAAACGAAAAAGAGGTCGATGTGAAAAATATTTAATTTTTTATATTAACTGAGCGGTAAACTCAAGTTTAGTCGACTTGGTTTTGGCTAATTGGTATGAGAGCAAGGTTTAGGAAAGAAATCTTGTCTTAAAAAGGTGGAAAATTAATTTTCTAAGGAAATTTAATTAAAAATTTAAAATGGCTTCCATTTCTGGTTCATTGCAAACTCAAATTTTTACAGGAAAGAATTATTAATATTGGTCTTTAACTATGAATTCTTTGTTTAGAGGTCAAGATGTTTGGGAGATAGTCCAGCATGGTTATGCAGAACCAGCAGACATGACAACATACAACAATCTCACATAGGCTGCGAAAGATGTCTTGAGGGAACAGAGGAAGAAAGATGGAAAGGTTCTATTCTACATACATCAAGCTATGCATGAAAGCATACTCCCAAGAGTAGCAGCGAAAACTAATGCTAAGCAAGCATAGGATGCATTGGAGACTGCCTATCAAGGTTTGGATAAGGTAAAGACTTCCAAGTTGCATATTCTGAGAAGAGATTTTGAATCTCTATGCATGAAAGATTCAGAGACTGTAGACTCATTCTACACCAGAGTTGTTGGGTTGATAAACCAACTGAAATATCATGGAGAAGCCATAGAAGACCGAAGGGTGGTTGAAAAAATTCTCAAAATTCTTCTCCCAAGATTTGAAAATTTCGTTGTGACCTTAGAAGAACACACAGACATGTCGACATTTACCATTGATGAGCTGCAAGCTTCACTCATCAATCATGAACATAGACTCAGCAGAACACAGACATCATTGGAAGGTGCATTCATAGCACAGACATCCATAAGCCGTGGTAGAGGCAGGGGGAGAAACAACTTCAGAGGCAGAAGAAGAAGTTCTTCAAGAGGAGGACGAGGAAGAAGTCCTGCAAATGTCGATGGTAGAGGAGATAATCAGAACCCATGTCACATGCCTCAATTTGCAAAAAAAAAATTATAATATTTGAGGAACATTGTGTTAAATTTTATGCTAAGTTGTAATTGATGACCCAGTGAGGTCAAGAATATTTAATGAAAATTCATAATATTTTATTTATAAATAAATAAATGAGGATACAACAGATTAGGGAAGCTGTTAAAAGAGTGTTTACTGGTTAATTGGTGGAGGAGACTGGGTGGAGAGCAAACTGACGAGTGGCAGCATCCTCAAACCACTTCCAACAGTTGCAGGTGGAAACTTCCATATATTTTGGTCATGATTCCCCAAGAAAGTGGAATTAGAGCAGGTGGCTCATTTAATGAAAATTGACCCAGAAGACCTATGCATCTCTATAAAATTTCTCATTGAAGAGAGCTGAGGCTGCTCATTCTAGAGAGGTGATCATTTAGTGTGAATGAATTTACTCAAGAGAAATTCAATGGAGGGGAGTCTGGAGTGTGTTTGAGGGGATTAACTATTGAGATTGATCTAGTTGCAGCTTCTGAGCTGGAGATCATACTGCTGAGAGCAAATTTTGATTACTGAGGTAATTGGACCAGTCAGGTGATAGAGGTTTTACACTTGCATTCTCCACCCAGTTATCAGCCAAGAAGACCAGGAACAAGCTCGGGGGTCCTGAGGAAGCATTGTCTGAGCGCTCTCCAGGAGTTTGGTTGGGAGGAACAGCTTCCGTAAGCTGTTGTTGTCTTGTCCTCAACAAGTTCTATTTTATTTTATTGTCTTCAGTTAAATAATTCTTAGTTTATCTACTACAGGCATGTTAGTGTTCAGGGTTTATGAATGAAAAGTAACTGAGTAATGTTAGATTCAGTAAAATTATAGATTATAGTAGAAATAGAAATGATTGTGTAAATAGTGAAATAGATAGCATTAAAATCTCCAAGCTGTGTTTTTCCACACCTGAACTCAGGTCGTACTCTCGCACAGTTGGATTTATTAGGTAAATGAAATGATTCTTTTATTGGAATGTAAACAATAGATATGATTCTTTTATTTGAATGTAAACAGTAGATAGAAAAATAGGAGTGTTATGTATTGTCTGCTTTATTTACTGTAGTTAACTATAATAGAAAAATAGGTATAAAAGAAACAATAAATATTATTATTATTCCAGTATTAGTATACTGATAAAAATATAGATATTATAGTTAAGAGAAGTAGAGTAAGTAAACTAATATTTAAGAAAAACATGTAAAAAGGAAATAATAAAACAGTTTATAAACATTAACACTACAAACTAGTGTGTGTTTAATCCAGAACCAAAGAATTATTTTATAATCCTTTTATATTACAAAATTACAAAAATTACTGAAAGTCAACAATACCCTAGTAGTCTGCACTAAAACCCTAAGTATTCTCTTGACTAAAAAAACTAGAAGTAAAAACTATAAAATTTATTTAGAAATTTCTTATTTTAACAAGAGCTAGTATCAAACTTATCACTGTAAGTCATTCATTATTCATTATTATATTTTCAGAAACAGAGTCAAGAATATTATAATTAGAAACAAGGATTTCATAAATTGTAGGGTTTTACAGTAATTCTTTTTAAACCCTTAAAAGCTGAGTTCTAGAAAATAACAATATCTTTTAAACAATGCTTTAAATTAATTATAATTACAGAGTATTAATAAATTCAATACATATGTAAATCATGAACAAAGTAAACCAGTAATTATTAACCATTTGCATTATAAAATCCTTAATCAAAGGTAGGCTTTTAGCCTGTAGAATCGAAGGGTCAAAACCCAAGCCTGCTAATAAAACCAATATACAAAATTCTTTATATTAAACTGTAACCAGATACATTATAGACAGTATAAGTAAAAACCCCGCTAACTTTACAACTAGATTGTTCCACAGTCTTCTTTTCTTTAAATTAAAATGTAAAGAGGAAAACTGAAGAAAACGAGACAGAAGTCATTTAACATCTCTGAGCACAGAGAGGCTTTTTTATAATATTAAACAACAGCATTACATAACTTAAATCGTAAGGCTGAAACTGCTTAACCAAAACCACATTTATATCATGACTTCAAGAGCCTGTGTCACCCAGCAAAGTATCGCTAGGGTTTTCAAATAAAACTTGGGTAATAATCAACAAACTAAATATCATAACTAACAGAGAATCTGAAGCCATGTTTCCAACCACAGGAACCTTCATCCAACAACCCAAATCGCAAGCAGGGAGAACCTACGACGAGACCGGGGCTTACCAGTTGGAAGCCCACGAAGTTAACTGAAGCACGAGCTTGATTTCCACTTAAATCCTGGAGCTATTAGCAGGTGCCTACAAGAACATAGATTCAAACAATAAATTAAACTCTGTTCATAAGTTATTAAAACCCTAACTTAGTAAATCTTTTGAAAAAAAAGGAATTCGAGTAAAGTAAATAGTATACCTATGAATAAGAAGAGATTGGAGCAGAGAAGAAACAGTCACCCAGCTCGAATGCACCAAACCAAGGAAACCCTTAAGCCAGCTCTGCAACAAAGATAGTAAGGAGATAGTCTCAAGTTTCACGATGTCGAGGAAAGTAACGGGCAGTCACAGGGTAAAACCATTTACAGGCTTCGAGCCACTTAAAGAAGTCTTTAACCACTCACATAGTGATTTCTTTACTCACAAGAGAAACCGAAAATACAAACTATGATACCAAAACCACTTTGCAAAGTAATGCAGACTATGAAGCCAACAAATAAGGAAGTTGCAGGTCTCTCATGGCCGCAAGCACTCACATCGCAGCCTGCAGGAGGAAAAACCCTCGGACCAAAGTGCAAAGGAGTAGGGTTGCAAACTTTTTAAGTCAACCAACGCATGGAGGAGGCTTGTCCACGTGCCCTTCCAAATATTTAACCAAGTGTGGGTCAAGTTCTGATGTCTGTGCTACATTATATATTTTAAAACTTATCATTGCCAATAATACAAATCATGCTATCGACTATATTATAAAAGTTCTTATCATTGCCAATAATGAAATTCATGCCATCGATCATTTATATAGTTCATATGATTGCTTATAATGTCAATCATGCTATGTTTTAAACCATGCATTGGAACTATTATATTATAGGAACAAAACTTATAATGTATTTTACCTTTAGTTTCAACTACATGATAGTAGTTGTTAGGTAGTAAAACTACCTTAGGTTACAAGTTAGTATTTTTCTTATAGCCTAATATTGTAAATTATAAATAAATATAGTATTGTAATATTGCAATAACACTTGTATCATGGTTATATTCTAGAGATTAAGAATCAGCTTGTCTACTAGCTGGGCAAGAAGATAATCATAATTGCAAATGAATCAAACAAGTTTGTTATTGTTTCATGACTAGTAAAGGAGAAATAGAGTATAGATATGATGTTATATACGATATATTTTATAAACTAGAAAAGCTCTAAAACTTATCCACATAAAGACTTGATGCTAATAGATGAAGGAGTCTTCAAGAAGACTAAAGACTAACCTTTTTAAAAGACTTTCTCTTAAGAAACTAATCACTCATTGTAAACTTTACCTTTGAAAAACTTAAGAATATGTTCATACATAAAGAGCAGTACACTTGAGTATTAAACATAACGATAGCAGTAAGAACACGAAACAGTCGAAGTAGTTATATACCAAGATCATGAGCTCTATGCTCACTGTGGGAATCTATAGTTGAATAGGTACTATAATTTATAAAAGATAATCAACTTACGATAGATGAAACTTTGGAAGAACTCATTCTTGTAAATAGCATTGATTATGTCTAGGATAAAAGATCATTATGGCTTAAAAGTAAATACTGTCATAGATCCAAAACAATGAAAGAAATTTACTGTACCTCATCGGAGACTTGCAGCTTAATAATCAATTTACATACAAGCATCTTAACATGCTAGAGAAGTACTTTCTCGACATAATTTTAAATAAACCCTACTTGATTATACACTTACTTGCTGAACCTGTAAAAACCAACAGTCCATTTGAGTTAGCGGAACGCTAAGTAAGCCCCAATTTCAAACAAGGTTTCTCACCTACTTGACAAAAGTAAATCATCAGTATAGCTAGAAACAACTAAATGCAAGTCCTTTTTCTAACACATATGAAAATTAAAGTTGCACTAGTTTTCTTTTGTTATCTGAAAACTAACCCTTAAGTTTTGTTAAACTGTTTCATTTTCCGCTAAGTGCTAGCAGTTACTAAACTGAGATTTAAGGCATTTTGGGTCACTACAACCCAAAATGAAATTTAGTAAAAGTGGCTAGAGGTTTGATAAATGTAATGAAATTTTGGCACTTATTCTATCAGCTACGAAATTTTGGGTCATTACAACCCAAGTCAGCCAAGTGGCCAGAGGTTTGATAAATCAAAAGTCCAATGTCATTACTGTAAGAAGTTTGGTCATTATGCATATGAATGCAGGAAGAAACAATATGACCAAGCAAAGAAAATCCCAAGTCAGTCGACCAGCACCAGCACTTCGACAAGTGCAATGTTAATGGCATCGACATCTCCACTTGAATGCAATGCTATTCAACAAAGTGCACATGACATATGGTACTTAGATTCACGATGCAATAATCACATGACTAGTAATTTAAATTTTTTTTCCAGTCTAGATAATTCAGTTAAAACTGATGTTACACTTGGAAACAATGTCCAAGTTACTGTCTTAGGAAAAGGCACTGTTGATATTCTAACCAAACAGGGGGAGAGTAAGTATATCCCTGATGTCTATCATGTCGAAGGTCTGAAACATAATTTGTTAAGCATTGGACAATTGATACAAAAAGGATACAGAGTCTACATGGAAGATGATCACTATGTGATCAAAGACAAGCGTCTAAGCGACCAGCTGATAGAAAAAGTGCCAATGACAAGCAATCGCTTGTTTCCACTGAGAATAGTTCCCGACATGAAAGGGAAGACAAACACAGGAGCTGCATTAAAAGAATAAAGTGAAGAAATGGTTGAGCTCCTCGAGAAGAGAGAAAATGGCAGGGCTATTTTGCAAGATGCATTTCAGACAGAAGTTTAAGATGAATCCTGGTTGTGGCATTTCAAATTTGGACATCTGAATTTTGGTGGGATGAAGCTACTACACACAAAAAATATGGTGAAAGGATTTCCATTGATCGACAGACCAGAGAGGGTTTGTGAGGGCTGTATTTTTGGCAAGCAACACAGAGAGACTTTTCTAGTCGGAAAGTCTTATAGAGCACTCACCCCACTTCAAGTTGTGCACTCTGATATTTGTGGTCCAATGTAGACATCATCCATTGGTGGATGCAAGTATTTTATAACTTTTATTGATGACTACTCAAGAAAAACATGGGTCTATTTTTTGAAACATAAATCTAATGCATTTGGTTATTTTCAGTAGTTCAAGGCATTCGTGGAGAACCAGAGTGGAAACCGCATCAAGATCTTAAGGATCGATAGAGGAGGTGAATATGTTTCAAATGAATTTCTAAATTTTTGCAAGACCCATGGAATACATAAACAATTCACTACACGGTATACACATCAGCAGAACGGTATTGCCGAAAGAAAGAACAGAACCATCATGGAGATGGCACGCAGCATGTTGGCATCCAAGCATTTGCCAAATGAGTATTGGGGTGAAGCAGTTGCAACTGCTGTATACATTATGAACTGTTGTCCGAAAAAGAGTGTGAAGAACAAAGTTCCCCAAGAAGCATGGACAGGTATGAATCATAATGTTTCACATTTAAAAGTTTTTTGTTGTGTTGCATATGCTCATGTTCCAGATGAGCTGAGAAGGAAGCTAGACAAGAAGGGACAAAAATGTATTTTTGTCGGCTATTTTGAAGACACAAAAGCATACAAGTTGTATGATCCTGTCACAAGGAAAGTGATAATCAGTCGATATGTTCAATTTGTCGAGAATGAATCATGGGATGGAATCATCGACATAAATGTCAAGATTGTGTCGAATGTTGACAATGATGATATGGAAGAGGAAGTGGTTCAAACACCACATGTAAGTCAACCGGTCCTAGCACCATCGACTCCCATGACACCACGACATGGTTCAACACAAAGACCATTGACACAAGTAGCATCTCAAGCTACACTGACAAGTACACCAAGAGGACAGTAGACTCCATCAAGCATTTCGTCGAGGTCGACCTCGATAGAACTGGTGAAGACGAGAAGTCTGCGAGAAATATATGAAGCTGGTACACCTAATTCATTCTCTCTCTTTGCATTATTTTCTCCTATATATGATCCACTAACATTTGAAGAAACTGTTGAATAAGAAGTATGGGCACAAGCCATGGATGAAGAAATAGAATGCATTGAAAAGAACCAGACATGGGAACCAATTGATGTGCCAAAAGAAAAAGATGTAATCAGTGTCAAATGGATTTACAAGACCAAGCAAGATGCTGATGGGAATGTGCAAAAGCACAAAGCAATAATGGTAGCAAGAGGGTTCACTCAACAACTTGGCATCGACTTCAATGAAACGTTTGTACCTGTTGCACGCATGGATATAGTCAGAACAGTTTTGGCCATTGTTGCACAAAACAAATGGCATGTTCATCAAATGGATGTCAATTCGACATTCTTAAATGGCTATCTAGAAGAGGAAGTATATGTGGAACATCCACAAGGGTATGAAGTTCTAGGTCAAGAGCATAAAGTGTATAGGCTGAAAAAAGCACTCTATGGGTTGAAGCAAGCTCCTATAGCTTGGTACAGTCGGATTGATTCCTATCTCATTGAAAATGGATTTCACAGAAGTGAAAGTGAACTGACATTGTACACCAAAGTGAATGAGCAAGGTAAGATGTTAATTGTCTTCTTGTATGCAGATGATTTAATATTTACTGGTGATTTTGGCATAACATATTTTAAAGCAGTCATGGAAAGTGAATTTGAAATGACTGATCTGGGGCTTATGAATTTTTTCCTGGGCATTGAAGTTCAGTAGTCTGAAAGTGGTATTTTTATATCACAGACAAAGTATGCAAGTGAAGTTTTAAAAATATTTAACATGTCTAATTGCAAGACAGCCCCAACACCAGTAATAACAAGTTTAAAATTGAGTAAGGATGATGAAGGATCCACTGTCGATCCTACGCTGTTCAAAAGGCTTGTAGGAAGCCTTGTGTATTTGAAAGCGACAAGACCAGACATTATGTATGGTGTAAATCTAATCTCAAGGTTCATGGAGTCACCAAAAGACTCACATTGGAAAGAAGGTAAAACAATTCTGAGGTATGTAAGTGGCACAAAAGACCTTGGTATTATGTATTCAACCTCAGAAAATTTTAAACTCATTGGTTACACTGACAGTGACAATAGAGGCAACATATATGACAGGAAGAGCACATCTGGGTACACATTTCATTTTGGTACAGGTGTTGTTTCATGGGCTTCAAAGAAACATCCCATAGTAACTTTGTCTTCAGTTGAAGCAAAGTATGTTGCAGCGACAAGTGCTGCATGTCAAGCTGTCTGGATGAGGAGAGTGTTAAAATACTTGTCACATAACCATCAAGAAATGGCAACCATCTTCTGCAACAATAATTCAACCATAGCATTATCCAAGAATCATGTGTTTCACAAGAGAACCAAGCACATCGACACAAGGTTTCATTTCATAAGAGAGTTGGTGAACAACAAGGAAATTTGTTTGGAATTTTGCAAGTCTGAAGATCAACTTGCAGACATCTTTACAAAACCATTGGAAAAGGATACTTTCCAGTATCTATGTAGTTATCTTGGAATGATAAGTTCTGCACAGTGAACTCTGTCATAAACAGAGCATGTCTAAGCTTTGAAACATTTTGTAAATTTTGTTTTAAAAACCCCATCTGCTCATAATTAAGGGGGAGTGTTGGAAATATTAATCACTCGCAGATTCGTACCTGACTCTCAGCTGACTCTGTCAGAGTCTGTATCAGTCAATATCTTGCCATTCAGTTTGAAAAGAGGGAAGAGTCCACGATTCGACAATCTAAACTAGTCCAATTTATTTTTGAAGCTAAGT
Organism: Pseudotsuga menziesii; assembly: GCA_001517045.1. Taxonomy (NCBI): domain Eukaryota; kingdom Viridiplantae; phylum Streptophyta; class Pinopsida; order Pinales; family Pinaceae; genus Pseudotsuga; species Pseudotsuga menziesii. The sequence continues at coordinate 43,857 of LPNX010335049.1, read as the reverse complement.
TGTTAGGTAGTTATTACAATCTTTAATGGAGAATCAGTCGATTCATGTAGGATCAATTTTCAGGTTGCCTATAAATAGAAGAAGCAAATTGTAAATCGAGTTAGACATCAGAACTCACGAGAGAACTCCAGGGTGAGAAAGAGAAGTTGAAGCTCAAGATTCTGTGTAAGTGATTCAGTCGAAGAGCCGAAGCTCTGTAAAAGGATCAGTCGGTGAGCCGACAAGTTTGGACAGACACATTTGTAATACCTTTGTTATTTTTGCATAGTTATATATATGAAATAGTTTATGGTTAAATGCATGTTTATTTGGCCACATATTATTTCCAGATTTACTTGTGTAAATGTCTTTTACATTTACCAGTTAAGTGAAAGATCAAAGAACCCATAAATTTCTCACCGCGTGAAAGTTCCAGGTTTTACGGCACATTGGTTGACTCAAGTATTCCTACATATTTGGGTATATGTTTTTATAAGTTCTTTGGATTTGTTAATGTGTCCATTTTTACTTCTTATTACTCACAAGTGAAAAACATTTGTAATTTCTTAAGTCTCTTAGACTAAGAAAAATACTATGTAGATTTTGACCAAACCAAGTGAACCGAAAAGGTCGGTTGAGTAAGCCGACTAGAGGTTGAAGAGGTCAGCCGACTTGAGGGGTCAAAGAGGTCAGCTGACTTAGAGGTCGAAGTCAGTAGAACTGACAAGTCGAAGTAAATCAGTCGGGTTTAAATTCCGACCAAAAGTTGATAGACTTGTCTAGTCGGGAGATAGACAAGTTTCACCTGACAAGTAAAAAAAAGAGAAAGAGGTCGGCATGAAAAATATTTAATTTTTTATATTAACTGAGCGGTAAACTCAAGTTTAGTCGACTTGGTTTTGGCTAACAATGGGGAAGAACTTGAAGAGAGGAATAAGCAATTGGAATCAGAATCTCCCATAGGCTCAATCTCAGGAGGGTGCCCAATTAGAATCAGAATTGAAGAATCTCCCACGGACTCAATCTCAGGAGGTTGAAGGCACCAGCACAGCCCGGAAACAACAGGGCTCCACAATTACTGAGGCCGGTGACAGCATGGTGTGTTGAAGTATGGAAGATGGGAGACAACACAACTACTACCTGTAATGAAATGGGAATATCAGTGGTCGTTGAGAATCCGACAAATACGATTGATCCAGTTATTGTGGTGTTGAAGAATCTAAGAAAAATGGGGGTTCCTCTTATTTATATGGCCACCTCCTCAGCACATCACGAACATGATCCATCTCGCCTGCAATTTCAACTGACTGCAACAATCAAATTGCAAGATGATGTAAGAAATATAGAAATCCATTATATTTGAGGAGATTGTTGTTTTGATTCAACTTGTGTTGTTAATATTTGTGATTGGTTTGGAAATCTGTAGGAAGTGGATGAGGTGAAGGAAGGGTTGGTGAACGCAGCAAGGAAATATGGTGGACCACTGCCATCATCATAACTTTAGAAGGGTGGGGTGGTTCAGGTCAATGGTCTCTAGGTCCATGCATGCCGATTGATCGATCTTTATTTCATGTCTAATTTCATTCAATTCAATTATTCAAAGTCTGCCTCAATGGCTGAGCTCATTCAATCTTTAAAAAAAAGAGTATTCTAATTTCACGGCTTCAATCATCAATGGTTTCAGTAAGAAAGGAACAAAGACTCGAATAATTTTAGATATTATGTCCCAATAGAAAGATCGCCTACCCTTCACTTTAACCGTAACCCTATATTTCTCATGGCTATTAAGCATAACCCTATATATCCCGTGGCTATATATATCCTACATCCAAAGGATTGGTCTATAATCTAACTCAAGGCCAATGTCAATGTTGAATGTAACCATGATCTACCTATCCAAAAGATGTTGTTATCAAATTTGTACGAAGTTGAGTATCATCCTATAAGATGGGTTAGTGTAATTTCCTTCCAAGTGACTCTATATTTTCACCTTGATTCTATTTTTTAACTTTACATGTTTGCACTTAATTGATTGTTATTAATATTTATTTATATATTATATTTTACGGTTTTTTTCTAAACATAAAATGCCACTTAAAATGATCAATATGTTTTAATTGATGAAATGATGATCATAGCTATTAATGTCTAATGAGGCCAACTTTGATTTATCAAACCTAAATCATCATAATTGTGATGAATTAAAGGGTTAAGAAAGTCACTTTTACAGCAAATATATTGAATTGATCTCTAATATGGGTGTACTAATTCTTTTAGCAATGTTTATAGGATACTTAAAACAATGAGGTACTTTTGTTCTTCTAAACTAGGGTTGATCACTTCTTTATAATATCTTTTTTTTTTGTTATCTTCTCCTTAAATTTAGATATAATAATAATTTTAACATTATCACTATGAGAGTGCCTTCTTCCTCAACTCCCCAATGATTTAGCCAAGACTTTGCATCTTTATGCCAACATCACTTAAATCCTAAGTAACTTTGACTAGAGGATGAAGAAATCTTAGGAAGCCCCTTCACTCACCTCTATGAGGAGCATCATGATAGAGTGTATTACTTTTAATTTTTAGATTATATGGTATAAAACACTTTTGCATTCACTCTATCCTTTTCCATAATTCTCTAGAGAGGTTGTAGCCCCAAACTTCACATCCATATAAAATAACAAGAATGACGAGAGTCATAAAGATGAATGGTTTTTAGTTAGAATTCGTCTAGCATGAGGCTTTATTTTTAAACAAAAACTAAAATGTATAGTATAGAAAGTCAAATGAATAATGAGTTAGAAGCAAACCTTTAAGATGTGAATTTGAAGCTTGTCAATGTTGTTGCACTACGTCTATATGGCAAATGCAAAACATTATAGACTCGTCACTAGAAGTTTTTAATCTTCCATGGAAAAAAATCACCCTATGTATTGTATGTTTTTTCCCTACTCATAGATTCATAGTTTGTTAAATTACATTATAGCTTTATTATGCATGTTTATTTACATTTTCTTAGTTTTGACACTATTTTGTGATTAACCAAAATCAGAATGTAATTTAATATTTCTCTATAGTAAATTTCATAATGGTTATTAATTCAACAAAGCGGTTGCAAAAATATATGGTTGTATTTGTTGAGTGTTGTGTGATGTGTGTAATTATATTGTACATGTTTATTATCTTATTTGGTGCTTGTGTGATATTATTTCTATTGTCCATCTCTATGTGTAGATTCCTCTGCATCAAGTGGTATTAAACTATGTTGAGCCTACAATTGGGAGGACCAACCAAACCTTGGTCTCATTGAATAATATTTGAATGTTGGTGAAGTGAGGAGCTTGTAGGATGGGACCCCGTACCAGAGTTATAGTGATGTGTAGAGAGAGAGGTAATGGTAGAATCATGAGACTAAAGGATGTAAAAGACATGGATTACCTCATTGTATCAATGTTAAAGAAAATGATGCAAGGATTTTATGCCATGGAGGCATCCTAGAGGAAAGATACTACCCATGTGGTGTAGGGAAACAATGTCGACAAATCAAAATTAGAAGCGAGAAGAGAAGAACGTGAGAAGAACCAAAATAGAAACTAACAGTTGAAGATGGAATTATCAAAGCAATTAAAGGTATTGGAGGTAAATTTAAAATTGAATATTTTATCTATTTTGAACATTTAAATACTAGGAAATTGATTGATTGGCTAGGATAAATGGAAAATTTCTTTGAGATTGATAAAATTAGAGATCGGGCTGATGCACAATCATGGAATCCTTTAAAGACACTTTAGATGCCACATAATACTAGAAAAACCTGGAAACTCTGAATTTAGGTGACAATTAGGGGTACTTCCCTAACTTATTTGAAGAAGAAGTAAAAATATAAAAGATAGGCAATTGAATCATCTTTCATAATATATAACATTAATGCAGAAAAAATGTGTGTAAATGATTATAAAATTAGTTTCCGTGAAATTGGGTTTTCAAAATTTCAGCACATCATAACATATATGTTTGTGCAGGTGCAGCAATATATGAGCTAAATGATGCCAATTTGCGATAAAATACTGCAGACATATAAAGGACATATAGGCCTAGTGCAACACTATTTATTCAGATTTTTTCATGAATTATTTGTATTATTATTAATTATTGAAGTCAGAAAGGCTTGAAATGAAAACGTTCTGTGTGGGTGAAACACTATAGGGGAAAAAATTAATGAAATCCTTGATTTCTATATATAAGATCGTAGAGCTTGCTCTCTTCTAGTGCACCATATAGTTTTCTTGGGAAATGGTGAAGGCAATCAAAAGTTATATAAAAAACAATCGATGTATCTATTTTCGAAAACTGACATGTGTCATTTAGAAAAATAATAATAAATAAATAAAACATTCTTTTGAAGGAAAAAATTACATATTCAGAATTGTAAGATCGTACTCTACACTATTCTAAATTTTTATAAAAAAATATTGTGTTTGTCATAGAAAAACACGCCATCGAAACTGAGGATATTGATAGAGTTCTAAAAGACAAGCAATAGCCCTGGTTTATTTGTCATAGCCAATAGGTTCAGTAGTCCAAAGCTATTTCCGAACATAATGCCAAACCTTATTCTCGACGAGTTTTTTAATTTTAAAAACATGCATATTCGTTTTGGAGTTATACATATCGCATATGCGAATCATAACGCATATGCGATAAAACACATATGCATTTTAGATTTAGTAGCTTCGAGAGTAAAAAAGCATTTACTGAGTCAGTGGATATTCTTTGGGAGAAACCCCATCTAAAAAGAAAATATTATGGTAATTATTGACCCCTCAAAAGTGGTTTAGTGTGGCAAAAGGACGACGCTTAGCCTAAAATTTGTGAATGGTTGTGGATAATGAGGTCAGATTATTGGAGGTTCAAGGCACTTATCCATGGTGCTTAAGACATGGAAGATGTTTTTTAGACTTAATGATTGAGTTTTATTGCCTAACCTTTCTCTAAGGCTCAAAACTCATATCTAGCTCTAAAATATTCCTAATGGAACCAACACCTATGAGGATAAGGATTGCGAGATCATCTATGTTGTTTTGAAGCATTATTTTTGTCTGTGGACACACAAAAACATATTTTATGGCCTAAGGCCAAGGTGTCATCTCTCGACTATGTTGAGGCTCCACGATGTATACATTGTGCTCGAGAACTCATAATCATACTAATATTCCCACTTGGAGGCAAAATATCTTCTTAAGACAACCTTTTTGTTCAAGGCATCATTCTTGGGTCAATATTTGTATAACATTAATTTAGGGCCTACGATACATGGTTTCTCTCACAATTATGTCTGGGACCTTGATATCCATACGTAGTGCTAAAAACATCCTATTATTTCCAAATACCCCACATGGAGGCTACAGATATGCTCACGAGTTCATGTATGGTGGATCTAATTTCATTATTAAAACTATATTCTAAGAATTTTTCTTTATGGTACAAGGCCTAGGTCGCCTACCTTAATAATGTCCAAGACCCATGGATTCATATCTACTATCAAAAACCTTCTAACGACATCTATGTCACCACTCGAAGGAAAGGTTAACTTCAAGAGGAAATGGCTGGTCATTTGAGGTGTTATTCATGGTCATGGATTCCTGGAAGCTTATTTTAGAGTCCAATCCCAATGTTTACTCCCCCAGCAATGTCAAATGCCACACGACCCATACCTAGTGCTTGTAAGTCATGTGAGGTGATTCGAGGTATTATTTTAGGCCTTGGATGGATATAATATTCCTTTATGGACTAAGGCTTGGGTTTACTTCATCAACCATGTGTAAGGCCTTGAGAACCATGTCTACTATTTAAAAGCTCTCGATGGCATGATTATCCCCAGTTTTTGGGTAGGGATACCATCAATAGGTCCTCCATTGTAGTTTGAAGTGTCCTTATTGAACTTCAATGACTAAGGAATTCATTTAGGGCCCAAGGCTTGGGTTTCCTCCCATTTCCATGTATATCCCTAATCTAAGGCCAAAGATCCCCTAAAGAGGTCATGCGTGATGGCTTGATACATTATTATTTCCTATGGATCCCTAGAAGCTTCCTATGGATCCCTAGTGTCTAAGACTTGGGTTTCCCTATCACTCAACCATGCCAAGGGTCTCTAAACCCATCCTTAGTGATTAAAACAACCTAATGGTGTCAATTCCCACACACAAAGATAAGAATGGCCTCAAGAGGTAACATATGGTTTTTTAAGGTGTTATTGGTGGTCCTAGATGCCTAGAATCTTCATTTAGGGCCTAAAGTAGAAGTTTCATCCCTTGATAATGGATAAGACCCTAGGTCCCTCCCTCCCACCAATCCCTTCCCTTATATTTGTTCTCCCTCCAGTCCCTCCTCATATATCTCCCCTACCCATCCCTCCCTTCCCATTATATTTCTCCTCCCTTCATCCCCCCCACATATGTCCCCTACCCATCCCTCCCTCCCATGATTACCTCTACACCTTCCTCTCCCTCCTTTGACTCCCCCCCATCACTTAAACAATGTAATGTTGGGCCATGATCCACCCTATAGACCATTTGGATGTAATATTGGGAGTCTAAATGGTATTATAATGGGATAAGGGTGTCATTATAGGGTTTTGGATGGGAGGGATGGGTCTTTGGACATTGACTATAGTCATGGAAGAGAAGACAATAAGTCCCTAAATCAACACACATGCCTTATAGATGGAATATTTGGCCTTTAATGGATATGGGTGTCATTATGAGGTTTTATGCACTAAGGATGGGTCTTAGGGTCTTAACCATGGTAATAGGACAATAGTGCAACATAAACAAGTATTAAAGCACTACACATGGCCTTTAAACGGGATATTTAGCCTTAATATGGGATATATGTGCCATGAGACTATTTTATGCATTGAGGATTCTTCAGGAGGCGTTTACCATGTTCATATATGAACCATTATGAATATTTCCAAACAAGAGATAGTTATGAAGACACTACCATGGTCGAAGGATAGGTCTGGAGGTCTTAACCATGGGTATGGGTTCCATTATAAGGTTATCAAATGCTAATATTTGATATGGACTAAATCACATATGCGATTCAGTGATAACATAATAGAAACTCCCCGTTAAGTAAAAAGCAGTGTATTCATATCGCATATGCAATATAACGCATATGCGATAAAACAAACATGCGTTATATCACATATGCGATATGTGTTTTATAAAAATTATTGGGTTTCCGTGGGCCATGTTTACTGTAGAAAAAGACATAATTCTTCTGAACTCGCGCACATAGAACTGTTCAACCTGCAATTTAATTATTTCTTACACAAATCCATAGGTTTTGTACAAGTTTGAGTGGATTTCAATGGGTAATATACGTAATAGAGGTCAAAAGTCAGCGAGGAAGGTGCTTACACTGGAAGAAGATGAAAATAAAAAGGAAAAGAAGAGGGAAGATTCAAGAAATATTCGACATTCATTTGATGAGCAAATACTTCCCATTTCTACTCAACGGGTACCTAATGTAGAGGCCGAGGAAGATAATGCAACATTAAAGCAAGCTGGTTATACAGGAGATGATATTCTTGATCCATTATTAAGCGGACTATCTTTTGAAGAGTTCAATAATTATGTTCCTCATGATGCAAATATGACTCCGCAAAAACCATGCTAGGTGGTTCAATCTCCTAATCGAAGTTGTCAGCCTGTAGTGGATGTAAACGTCACTCTAGCATTTCAAATGACAAGAAATCTTGCATCAAAACGAAAGAGAACTCCTAAACGCATACAAGTGGATGAGATAAAATTGGCTTCCATGGAAGGTAAGGTGGCTAAACGCACTATACTTCGTCATTGTTCTCAAATAATATATTTTGATAACAAATCCGAAGCCAGTAAATGCCAATTGTTTTTAGCTTTGCTTAAATCTAGAAATATGGCAAGTGTTAGAAAAACGTTAGGAATAAAAACATTGAAGACTATCGAATCAAGTAATCACATTGTTAAATCTCTTGCTCCGACATTCACATCGATTGGTAAAAAAACTCGTTCACAAGACTGTAATGTGGCTCACCATGTATTGGTTGAATCAATTGTATGTAGATCAACAAGACAACGTCGTTTACTTAAATCTAGATCACAAATTGTGCCTTTACATCCAAAGACACTTGAAAAATATTCAATAAGAAGAGACAAAATTGACGTAGAGGGACAAATGGAAACATTATGGGAATTTAGCGGTAGGTTTCCCCACAAAGACATGAAGTTAGTCGAAGCAGTGAAGGGCCTAGTGCACACGTTTTGGCACGATAACACTAGGCCTTCTTCTAACATGAAGGATGTGTTAAAACATTGTAGGGGTTCTGGAAACAATGAACCTCATGTTAAACATTATCTTGACATGACACAAACTCAACTATTCGAGATGTTTAAAGTTTCCCACATAGAGCTAAGGCTTGGGCAAAGATCTTTTGAAAAATGCAAGCCTTGGTATGTTAGAATCAATACCATCCGGAACACTTGTTGTTGTAGATGCCACATAGAATTTTCCTATATTACCATACATTTGCACATATACGTCGTTTTTTGCATCCTAATCATGTGCATGAATGCTCAAGTATAGTACCGCCAATGTCATCCAGAGATTTCATCCATAGCATAATGTGTCCAAGGCAAGATGGGCAGACACATTACTTAGAACAATGTGTAGAGGGTTCTTACAACAATTATGGTGGTCTATCATTATGGTCTGATTGCATCCATGAGAGTGAAGATCAAGCATTCGAGAATGCAATTGTCAAGTAGAAGAACTATCAATATGAAACATATCAGCTACATGATGGGAAAGAAAGAAGGAATATTAAATTGGTGACTTCATAGGTAAATTGTTGAATATTGACATATTAATATTCATGTACATCTTTTTATGTTGTTTTATAACAGTGTTTATTTTTTTACACCAGGTGCAAGTATGTGATTTTATTTCAGAGTTTCGTGGAAAGATCCAATAGTACATTCAACATGTTGATATGGCACGGTGGCAAGATGAGAAATTCAAGATATGTTGGGATACCTTCCCTCTCGGAAAAATACTATCAGTGGTTGACTTTGTGGAAAATTACACCCTACAACCACAAAATGAAATACAAATTCAATACTATCACTCAGAGCGAGTGAGCATAATGGTGCATATCACGTATCAACATGGGACAGATAGCAATGAAGAGAAACGTGTGATACTGAAAGAAAGTCACTTCTACATAAGTGACAACCGAACTCATGACATCCATTACGTGCAGCATTGCTTTAAATTATCCTATGATCACATGATAGCTATGGATATAACATTTTATCGTCATTTCATTTGGTCAGATGGTTGAAATGGCCAGTGCAAGAATGCACGTGTATTTGAATGGTTGTGTTTGTTGCACATAAATTACAAGGTGCCACATGTATGGAACTACTTTGAAACTGGTCATGGAAAAGGAGAGCACGATGGTACTGGTGCATGCATAAAAACTACCCTTCAAAGGGAAGAGATGAATTTTACAGGTGCTCGCCTTCGAGACGGTGCATTTATAGTGAAATGGTGTGCATCTATCATGGGAGAACAAGCAACAAAGAAACACCTAGTGCGAAGAATATTCTAGGAGGTGAAAAATGTGGACCGATCCCAAATACATCGGGTGAACACAATGAATGAAACTCGACAGTTTCATTCAATTATAAGCCCAGACAACTCGCCCCTACAAATTTGGACAAGATTGAAGGCTTTCATTTACAGTTCCTGTAGCATCAATGAATGGGATGGTTGTGAGTATAGAGATATAGTTGATACATGGGATCAAGTGACACATGGAACCAATTTCAACAGGGTTAATGAAATAGACCATTTGGAAGATGACCAGACACATATTTCTACAGACTATGATCACATATCGGATCTCATACAAGCAGGTACAAAAAAGTAAATTAGTAGTACCTAAATTAGAAATTGCATTTATGTATTGTTAACTCGACCTAAGTAGAATTTAATTTATGTTGAAATTAGAAATGCAAGACCTTATTTAAAAAATGTATTGTTAACTCGACCTATTTCCTTTCATGGGTCAGATATATGCAGTGGTTTCCCCAAAAATTAATGAATGGGGTTCTGACTATTGGTTGGCACATTGCTTAGAGGGGAAACAAACCTTCATTCAAACTTGTTACAGATGATGAAAATATTGAATTCCCAACTGGCTCAATGGTTATAAAGGGGGAGTACTTGACACTTGCAGCACAACAAAAAAGGAAGGGTGGGTATGTATATCACGATTATAGACCAGGAGCTATTGTATACCACTTCACTAACCTAGTAGTTTCTATAAACATCAAGTTGCGCACACTTAGTCATAAAAATAGGTCACATGTACGATACTTGCTACCTCATATAGAGCATGAAATATTGATGGACACCATCGGCAGTAGAGATGATCCAGATGGCCTACTCGTCTGAGTGCATTGTCAGGTGCATTATTTAACCTTTAAAGTGTATGCTGAAGCACAATTTTAATTATTTAGCCTTATTTTATTCCCAATGTAATAAACCTATGATTGACGGATACCATTCACATACATAATATTATTCATAGGATACTAGACATTATAAACACGATCGTACAACCTCAGGTGAGTTATCTATAAATCATGTTTGCACATTTTCATTGGGTTCTCTTTATTTTCTTCTAAGAGTAATAATGTCTAAAATTTCGTGTGCCTAGGATACAAAAACTATCTATGGCACATTGGAGGTGCCAAGAATGGTGTCTTTAGACACTAACAAATAGAAATTGGAAAATAACATACTCTCGAGTTGTTGAATTTTTTTTTTGATGTTTCATATATTAATATACATTTAATTACATTGTTGGGTCAACTCTTACAACTATTTCATTGGTGGGTCAACGCATGAAAACCCTCGATCGTGGTTGTGTTGGTAGGGTTTCCATATCAGCCATGCCCATACAGAATTGCAGGAGCTAACGACATGCAATTTTTCTTCTCTATTTGGTTTTTCGCTCTTGGACTAGAAATCACCAAGTGTCCCTGAATGACATTTTCATGCGACTTTCAACTGGACATAACTTGAGAATCAGAGGTCGTATCGAAGAACCATCGACTCCGTTGGTCTCCTGGCATGCAATTACCTCTAGGTGGCCCTCTTCATCCTGTTTTCAAGGACCAATGACTTCATTGTGCATTGATTTTGTAAACTAGGTTTTTGCTGAGTTTCCTTCAATGCAACTCTTGCATTGGTGGGTCAACTCTGTAAAACCCTAGACCGTGCCTCTTACAAGTTATGAGATGGAACTAGAAACAATGTACATGTACAAATTGAAAAACAACTAGGGTTTCATGAACAACAAATTGCATGCTATCACTATGGTTGACAAGTTAGTGGATGGAACTAGGGTTTATTGACCTCTTTACAAGGTATGAGATGGAACTAGAAACACATGTACATGTACAAATTGAAAACCAACTAGGGTTTCATGAACTACAAATTGCATGCTATCACTGGGGTTGACAAGTTATGAGATGGAACTAGAAACACATGTACATGTACAAATTGAAAACCAACTAGGGTTTCATGAACTACAAATTGCATGCTATCACTAGGGTTGAAAAGTTATGAGATGGAACTAGGGTTTAGTGACCTCTTTAAAATTTATGAGATGGAACTAGAAACACATGTACATGTACAAATTGAAAAACAACTAGGTGTCTAGTGAAAAACAACTAGAGTTTCATGAACCACAAATTGTATGCTATCACTAGGGTTGACAAGTTATGAGATGGAACTAGGGTTTTATGACCTCTTTATAAGTTATGAGATGGAAGTAGAAACACATGTACATGAACAAATAGAAAACCAACTAGGGTTTCATGAACTACAAATTGCATGCTATCACTAGGTTTGACATGTTATGAGATGGAACTAGGGTTTTATGACCTCTTTACAAGTTATGAGATGGAAGTAGAAACACATGTACATGAACAAATAGAAAACCAACTAGGGTTTCATGAACTACAAATTGCATGCTATCACTAGGGTTGACAAGTTATGAGATGGAAGTAGAAACACATGTACATGAACAAATAAAAAACCAACTAGGGTTTCATGAACTACAAATTGCATGCTATCACTAGGGTTGACAAGTTGGTGGATGGAAATAGGGTTTTATATGGTATATTAGTATGGTATGGTATGTTAGTATTATAGGGTATAATATGGTATATTAGTATGTTAGTATGGTATGATGTTAGTATCATAGGGTATTGTAGGGTATGGAATGGTATGGTATGTTAGTATGGTATGATGTTAGTATGTTATGGTACATGTTATATTATGGTATGTAGTAGTCTCGTATGGTATGTTAGTATGGT
>LPNX010335049.1:8640-26986 GCA_001517045.1 Pseudotsuga menziesii | reverse complement strand
GAGGCGGATCACCCATCAAGATATCATACTACGTAACAAAACATAAATATACAATTAGAAAAATTCTAAAAATTAAAAGCATGAATGTTGAATTATTAAAAGAATAATTAAAGGCATGTTTAAAATAATATCTGGGTCTGGGAATCTTCCTCTACATGAGAGGGACTAGGTTGGGATTCAACATACTCATCCTGCTCACCCTGCTCACCCTGCATAAAACATATTGTATCCAAATTAGGATGTATTGAATGTTACAATCTCTACTATAAATATGTAAATAACGATGACAAATTAAAAAGTATAGTTCTTATAGCTAATGGTGAAGAACCAAATCCATATGCAGCATTGACTGCTACATCAATGTTCTCAACATCAATCGACGGACTATGTGAATATGGGGTGTCATGGGACACCAGCTGTATATTTGTTCACATAATTTGTTAGATAATTAAATAGAAATAAATTGGCAAAAAATTGAAAAATTGTGATATAAAACAAAATATAATATGAAAATAATGAGTTTTACCCGGAAAGGCCATAGAATATGCCTCCACACGCTGTGCAAGGGTGTGTGTTACCCGGAAATACACACCTCCTACGAACAAGAGCTGGTTCCCTAGATCTAAATGGTTCAGGTCTAGAACAAAACACAAACACATAATGTTAAGCTTCCCCTAGATCTGGTTAATCAACTGAATGGAATGCCATGATACTTCTCTCAAAGGTATTCCTTTCTATCCTTGAAGCTTACTGCAGAAGAACCTGTAAAATATGGAAACCATCAAGAGAAACATGATAGGATACAATATAATTAACTAGATCTATGCTCATGACCAAGGAATCAAGCAATATATACAAATGAAACAGCATATATGGGAAAGAAAAGAAATTCTTTATTAATAAATGATTGGAGGGACTACAAACTTCATGCCTTTGTGTTGAGAGTTCCTTCCAATGGCTCCTTGCTTCTAACTTCACCTTGCCTCCAAAGACTCAAGAATGATTTTGACAGAGTTTGGGTATGCAACACAATTCTTCCTCTTTTTTCCCATGGGGGTTGAGCCAGTATTGAAAGGCATGGGAGGATAGGTATGGTTGAGGATATCATGGGAGAGGTGGAGATTAGATCCTTAAAGGGATGATCTTGAGCTCCATATGGTCCTTAACCATAGGTATGAGGCTCCACGGAGGAAAGCTTTGAGAATCCTCTTGAAGTTCCTCTTTTTGCCTTGAAAATTCGAGCATCGCTTCTCCAAAGAAGCAAACAAGCGGTGATAAGGGAGCACCGCTTCTTGCAGTAAGGGAAATAATGGTGGCACCTCTCTTTGCTCATGTATCAAGAGTGGTGCTAGCTCTTTGCTTCTTGGGTAATGCTTTTGGTCAATGGGGAAAGAGCACTACCAACTCAAAAGAGGGAAAAGTTGCAAGGCGTTAATTTATTCTTTCATTTCTCTAGGGAAAACTTTGAGGGATTGGAACAATCAAGGGGATACCTATCTCATAACATGAGGGTGATGAGATTTCAATATAATAGAGATGCCCCCCCAAATTATAATGGCCAGAGGGAAATGATAGGCAATATACTTTGAAAGAACAAGGTATAGTGTCGAGGCAAAGGTCCAAAGGTCGGAACTTCTCAAACATCACCAACTTTCTGCAGCAAATTTTGATACATGTCCCAAATGACTCACAACATGGCTGCCGACCAATACAACGCAGATCCATGTGAGAGACAAAAAAGTCATGGTTACTAAAATACAACGTAGATCCATGCAAAGAAGACTCAAATTTGGATATAGCTACCAGGCATACAATGTAGATCTATGTCATACTAACACAAATCGGGGCACAGCCACGAACATACAAATTTGGATCCATGCTAGGACTCATACAATATACTCCATTGCAACTTGGGGATGAGTACTTTTCAACAAATACTCAGGGTCTTCGTTTCGTCCTCCACAAAGTACGATTCTATCCATGTGATTACAATGAATTGAGGTCGAACATGGTAGAAACCACTTGATTACCGGTTAATGATGTGAACTGTTAATAAGTGTAGGCTCACAGTGGAAAATATTAAAAAAAAAGATACCGAAGAACATTTAACAAGAACATAGGTTCAGGAAATTAAACATTCTCACAGCAAATGAAACACCGCTGAAAACGAAATAGTTCCTCTTCAACATTATTCATTGAGTCACATTGATACATTCCATTCTACTCTCTCCAACAGGTAAAAAATTGCAGTTTCCTTTGCAAAACGAAGTAGTTCCTCTTACAAGAAAACATATACAAAAATTTTCGAGGGGGAAAAAGCCCTTTCTTCTTCCCACTTTCAAATATTTAAACTAAAACTACTGAGTGCTTCGTTTTCCTCCCCAGACGCGTGGTCTTTCAGTTTCTTCAATGCTTCATATTCCGATCTTTTGTCAGTATGTGATCATGAAACACTTGGTAACTGATCCGTTTCTGGGATCATGCCTTTACAGCTCCGAACTTCGTTCTCCATTTGCCTCGTTTCAGTCATACCTCTGCCAAACGGGTTAGTCTTTCTTCTTATCGTGGTGGATTGACCAGTCTCCTTGAAACTGCTTGCAGTCAATTCACGAGCATGGTTCAACAACAAACATTATCAATTAACCACCATCTTACAAGGAACTAGCCGGATGCACCACATACAGGCCTGGCAAAATATCCTATGGTCACCGGCGGGAAAAAATTCAAGTCGACAGTCAGAAGGAAGTGAACTCGGGGGCCAGGAGGATCTGCTAGCCGCAACGTCGGGTGAGGCCTAAGTCGCAGCCAAGCGAAACGCGGGCGGGATATGCCATGAATCGGACATCAGACGGTTTTTAGTTTCAGAATCCGGAAGACTCTAGGAGACACAACAACGGAGGAGGAGGGTTAGAGGATACGCGGAACGGACGGGAAAACTTAGTCGAATGTTGGAAGACACTCATATCGGGAGAGAAAAAGATCTCCCAGCCGCAACGGCAGATGAGTAGAGGTTATGGACAAGCGATCGAAGGCTAAAATGAAACGGGCGTCGGATGGGTTCAGACTTCGGACGGAGAAAAGGTCTTGGAGCCACAACGGCGGAGAGGCTGAGACTTTGCAACTTCCGATTCAACAGTAAAAAGAGGCCCGACTACAAGAAAACTCAAGGATTTGAATAGCGTTAACAACCAAAGTCGTTTTCTTCGCAAAGGCTGCCTTGAAGAACAAAATTTTACTTCTTCACGGCCAGAAATCCACGACTTAACCGAAATTGAACATGGCATAAATAAACCTGCTGACATCCAATCTTCAAAGTAAAACGAAAAGAAGATATGCCCGAGAGGCTCAAGCATTCAACGATCCCACCAAGCACAAAATGATGAGGAGGGGCCCAGAATTTAAATAAATTTGGGGGGAACAGTTGCGGCAGCAACAACTGGCGATTACCTGGTGAACCTAGATCTCTGGGTGATTATACTTTGAGCAACAGCCTGTTTAACCAAAATGCTTCTAATGAATTCTTCCGGCGATATGGATTCCTCGACCGACAGAAGTGTGTACCTTAATCATTAATGATGGTCCATTTGGGGGAAGGGAAAACCGAGACCTTCAAGTCCAGACAACTATGTTGAGGCCAGAGTATGAGTTTCATTATTACCTCTGTTTTCAGGTAGCTAACAGCATGGACACCACAGGATTGCAGCAGATAGTAAACAACAGTATTCGTTTGTTCCCCGTTCCCATGCCATTTTAATGGCTTTTGTGCTTTTGGACTTTTGTCCCTTTCATCCGAGTCTTTCTATACACCTTTCTTACTGAATTTTAATTCAGGATCCTCTATCCCATAGTGCCCTTTTGTGTGAGTGGTGTACTTTAAGTTTCAGCTCATGGGCGGAGAGGATCTTTTGGCAATTTAGTATTTATGATTCAGCACTTGCTTTGATTTATGATTCTTTTATAGAAGTTTCGACTCTTTACTTGCCTTTTGGAATTCATTTCTTGGCATGGGATCATTTATATTTAATACATTGTTCACCTTGCTTCCGCCCATGGGTCCTTTACTGTTGCTCCTTAGAACATTTTAAATGTGACGTGGATGGAGCCCCGACATAGTATTCCAGACTCTTCGAATCCGGTTTAATTCACAGGGGTTAAGCAAGACTTCAATGCACACAACATTTTATTTGAGAAAACTGTTAGGCTAGAAGAAATATTTTAGCAATACACAGGCTGACACTCAACGTATTTTCTATTCCCGAAAAACCTTAATATCCTCCAGACGACTGTAAGTTCATTCCCCTTATTGAAAATCAAAAAACTTAAAATTAAATCAAATGAAAGCATGACTCGAAAACAACCACACAGCTTATTTATATACAATGCACAAAAAATCAAAGAAACTCAAGAAAAGTAAGGTTTGAGAACCAAACCATTAATTGGCAAGTTCTCCTCCCATCCCTATAAATCTTGCAGCTTATATGTAGCAGGGCCAAGTTTGGATACAATCTGAAAAGGGCCTACCCATAACTGCTGGAACTTGGTATGCTTTCCTTTCTCATCATGGGGATGATCCCATTTGAGGACTAAGTCTCCTACCTCAAAGTCTTTTTTCCCAGCTTTATGTTTGTCAAACCATCTCTTAACTGACTCTTGCTGCTGTTTAAAACGTTCTCTAGCCTTGGATCTGGCCTCTTCTGCCTTCAGGAGATTATATATTCTTACTTGGAGAACCTCATCATCCGACCCCCTAGACTCTTGAGCTAGTATGGAAGATGGCAGCATGATATTGGGAGGCAGGATAGCTTCCTTACCATACACAAGGGTATAGGGTGACACTCCTATTGCAAACTTGGGGGTGACTCTGTCAACCCACAGGGCGTTGGGTAAGGCTGAGTGCCAACTTCGCTGATTTTCTATGACAGTCTTCTTCAGGATTCTAATGAGGTTTTTATTGGAGGATTCAGCCAGGCCATTCCCTTGCGGATAGTAGTTAGCAGAATAATGTAATTTTATCCCTTTATCTTGAGCAAATGCAGTCAATTTAATTGATGAAAAGTATTTGGCATTATCAAAAACTACTGAAATTGGAACTCCAAACCTGGTCATGATATGATCTTGTAGGAAGCTAATGACCTTGTCTTCGTTTATCTTGCGCAATGGGATAGCTTCGACCCATCGAGTGAAATAATCAGTCGCAGTAAGAATGTACTTGTGCAGCAGTGAAGAATTTGGCTTTATTTCTCCAATGATGTCCAATCCCCACTGTTCAAAAGGCTCCGTGACCGTCACAGGATTTAGAGGTGCCGCTGCTCTAGGTTGTCTTCCACCACATCTTTGGCAGGTATCACATTTTCTGACGTGCGCATGTGCATCCTTGAAAAGCGTAGGCCAATAGTAACCGGCTCTAAGGATTTTGTGGGTTGTAGTGTCGCCTGAATAATGTCCTCCAGCCGGACCGTCATGTAATTCTGCCATTACTCTCTTTGCATCTTCCTTTTCTAAACATCTGAGGAGAACCCCATCATAATTCTTCCTGAATAACACTCCTTCAACAAGATGATAGGAGGCTGATTTGAGACGCAAAGCTCTTCTTTGTTTGGAATTCCAATGTTCTGGTAATAGCCCCGACTGTAAGTAATGCACAAGGTCCCTATACCAGGACTCAGGAGCTGTAAACAGAGGGCATACATCCATTATATGCAATTCGGCTTCCTCTTCCCATGCTTGTTCTTCGTTGTTTCTACTTCCAGTCATCAATTTGCATAGCCCTTGACCTTTCACTATATTAGACGGTTTGAATTCAAGGTCGTATTCTTGAAGGGCTGTTACCCAGTTGCCCCTTCTTTCTCCCAACTCTTTCTGAATGAGAAGAGATCTTACTGCTGGGTAAGGGACTATTACCTTGGTCCGATTTTTTAATATATAAGGCCTGAAAAGCTTCACTGCCTTAAACACTGCGTAAGCCTACTTATCAATGGCTGGGTAGTTTAATTCAGCCCCTTGAAGCCCAGTGCTCATGAAAGAGATTGGGAATTCATCACCCCCGTCCTCTTTTTGTGTAAGCACGGCTGCCAATGAATCATCGGATGCAAATGTGTACATAATGAAGTCTTTATCAAAGTCTGGAATTTTCAGGGAGGGCGCATGGGAAACATCAGTCTTGATTTTATTAAAAGCAGTCTTTTTAGTTTCAGTCCACTTAAACTGTGCATTCTACTTGACCATCTGCTGCACTAGCTTGACAGTCTGAGCAAAATCAGGTACAAACCTACGCACGAAGTTTATTGTCCCCATGAAGGATTGCATTCCTTTTTTATTATGGGGCATGGGGATTTGTTCAATGGCCTTAATTCTTTCTGGGTCTATAGATACACCTGTCTTTGAAACTATATGCCCCAATAACTTACCTTCTGTGACTGTAAATACGCACTTCTTAGGATTGAGGGAAATGCCATATTTCCGACAACGCTTGAAAATTTACTTTAAGTGGAAAGCGTGCTCCCCTCTTTTCTTTGAGAATATAGTGATGTCATCAAGGTATACCACCACACTTCGTCCAATCAGTCCGCGAAATGCTATGTCCATAGCTCTCTGAAATGTCGCTCCAGCATTAATCAGTCCAAAGGGCATCCTTCTATAGGCAAAAGTTCCCCATTTAGTTCTGAATGTGGTCTTCAATCTATCTTCCTTGGCTACCAACACCTGGTTATAGCGAGAGAACCCGTCCAACAATGAAAACATTTCAGAACCAGAAACCATCTGTAGCAATTTCTCCATGGGAGGTAACGGATAGTTGTCTTTATCTGAGGCGCGGTTCAAGTTTCTGAAGTCCATGCACAGTCTGATTTCTCCTGACTTTTTTCTAACCGGTACCAGATTAGACACCCACTCAGAGTGCCTGACTTTAAAAATAATCCTGGCGTCCAAAAATTTCTTCACTTCACTTTGAATCAGTGGCTCCAACTTGGGGTGCATCTTCCTTAATGGCTACTGATATGGCTTGATGCCTGCTTTAATAGGGATGACATGCTTGATAATGCTGGTGTCGTAGGTCTTCAAATCTGCATACGTCCATGCAAAGATATCTTTGTACTGTTTAAACAGACTGAGGAACTTGTCTCTCTCCGCTGGTGAACAACATTTGTCGAGGTTCACAAACTTGGGATCCGTTTCAGTCCCTAAGTTTATTAGCTCGAACTGTAGAGTCAAGCTGTGCGTCTTCACATTAGCGGGTCTTCTAAACTTTTCTTTCAAGTCAAACATCTTCTCTAATGTTCTGACCCCTTTGGGAATGAAATTGTCATATTTCATTTCAGCCTGATGTTCCTCATCGTCGATAATGGCCCTTTTAAAGGTCTCGTCATTTGTCAAGCACTCAATTATTTGCTGATCATCGTCAAATACTCGCAAGTTGGTGATCATGTTGGGTACTGATGGCCTGAAAAGTAATTCAATGGAGCATTTGTTATTAGTGGGAACCAACCTGGCGGCTGATGTAGCTAGAAGATCAGCGGCTGCATTTTTTATTCTTGGGATTGAAATAATGTTAAACGAATGAAAACATTTAAGCAACTCCCATACCTCATTTTGGTAAGCTTTCAAATGAGGGGAAACACAATGTATTTGATTTCTTATTTGCTTCACAACTATTTCCGAGTCCCCAAAAAATTTTAAATTACTAACCTGTAGCTCAATTGCTTTCTTGAGTCCCTGCAGCAGTGCTTCATACTCAGCCGTATTGTTAGTACACTCAAACTCTAATCTACAGGACAGGAAGTGTTTATTTTTTTGTGGATCAATAAGGACGCAGCCAGCCCCTGACCTTTCTAATGTCTTTGAGCCATCAAAAAATAAAGTCCACAAAACATTATCTACTGAAAATGAATCTATTCCTACTACTAAATCTACTATTTTACAATCAATCTCATCAGCCTGAGAAAATCGAAGGAGATCAGGCTGGGTATCAGATGTGTCGCTGGCCTCTTCCGCTTGATAATTCCCTGGTTCCAGTTCGAGAAAGTAGTTTCCCAACACAGGTTCGACTGGTACATTCTTCTCATTTAGTTGAGTAACATTGTACTTCATGTGATGTTCTCTCAACACCTTAATCTGATTGGGACTTCCTTTGTACGGCAACCACAGGTGCGACCAATCCGAGGCGAAATATGCATTCAATTTATCTGACCAATCTCTGCTTAGCACCAGGCCGTAAGCATCTGGTATATCAGCCACCACTATGTTAATAACTTGACATAGTTTGTCATTGGATGCCAGACAAATTAAAATGTCCTCCATCTCACCAATTACCTTAACGTCTGTCCTATCCAATTGCACCACCCTCCATGTGGTTGGATTAAACTGCCCATTGATTTTCTTACATACTGATACGGGCATGACATTAATTGACGCCCCTGAATCTACTAGACAATTGTGAACGTTATGGTTAAAAATTTCAAACGTCGGGAGGAAGGGTGGCTGTTTTGTTTTAGACTTACCTCCAGTGCTAGCTTCTCCAATTTCTTCTTCATCAAGAGGTTGATTATCAGCAGGCCGCTCCTCTTCTGATGTTTCCAGTGCTTTCAACAATCTTTCCTTTTGTTGAGGTACTTTGCACATTTCAAACAGAGGGACGTTTTCCTTTATCTTTTTTAAATCCTCAACAACGTCATATTCTATTTGTTGTTTAATGAGCTGAGATTTATCAGCATTCACCTTTTATTTGTTTAGTTCAGGCAGCGTTCTGTTCTGCTTAGGATCTTGGCTGGTAATAGTGAATTTCGGGGTCTCATCCGCCACGGATTTATCTTGAAATTTCTTCCTGATATTTCTTTGCAGCCTTCTAATCTTTGGGAGTAAGAGACTGTCATTGCTAACCGTCCCTTGACTTCTAGTTGTCACGTTAGCCTCCCTAACATCTTTGTGTTTTTTAGTTATATCTTCTTCTACATCGAGTAAGGAGACAGAACTCCATAATGCCATAGTCTCTTCTTCCTATTCCTTTGTGGAAGTAGAAGCAGCATTTTCTTTCTTTTCATCATCATCTTCTTCCGTTAGTCTTGAATCCAACATTTGATTCATAACTAACGTCATTGAATTTATCCATTGCGGACAGTTCCTTTCGGAATGAGGCTGCTGGTGAAAGGTGCAGAAATTTTCCATCCCTATCTCTGTCAGGTTCATAGACGCAGTATTGTGAGGAGGAGGTTGGGACTGATTGCTCTCCTCCCTTTTCTTATAATAAGGCCTATAGAACTTCTGGGTTTCCTTCTCTTTTTCCAAGTCTATGATCTTATTAGACAGCTTTTGCATCATTTTGGCCATACTTTCATAATCTGGTGCTTTTTCCTCTTTAGGATTAGTGAACAATAAAGTTTTCCTTCTCTCTCCTGATTGTTCGGGGTAATCTTCAATACTCTCTCTCTCAGCCTCCACCACTTCTTCTTCTTCATAGGTTTCAGTTAGAGTAGGCTTGGCCCTACCTTTCGCAAACATGGCCAGATCAGGACCCAAAGCTGAAGTATAGTACTCAATTAGTACTTTGTCTGAAGGCTTGTCTGTTTCAGAAAAGTTCTTAAGATATGCTGCGAACCTTTGTGTGAAGCTGTGCACTTTTTCCTTTTTCTCTTTCTTCAGTGCACATAGTCCTTTCATAATGGCCGCGTGAGTCTTTTGAACTGCATACTTACTTTTGAAAATTCTCTCGAAAGTATCCCAATCCGGGATAGAATTAGCAGGCAACCCAAAGTACCAAGATGCAGCAGCTCCTTTGAGGGTATGCGGGAAAAGTATGCACACTACATCCTCATGTTCCCCAGCCCTCATACCTTCTATTTCCAAGTAGAAACTTTGTAGGTGATCGTCCACTAGGACCTTCTCATTGGGGTCAAATTTAGGCAGTAACTTCTCAAAGGCTTGAGGTAGGTCATGCAAAGGGGGAGTCAGGTTTAGGGGTGACCTAGCTTTCCATGCAGGTGGTGGATTGGGAGGAGGTGGATTGGCGTTAACACCGGCCATGAGTTGAGGTGGAGAGTGAGGAGGTGAACCAACAGGGGTGTGAACAGGAGAAATGTAAGGGGTTTCTGGGCCTTCTTGATTCAAAGGTAGCTCAACTTCTTACAAAGCAGTCTCTACAAGTTCTTACCAGTCTCCAACCAACAATGAATCTTCTGCTATAGGACGGTTTTTCTTCTTGTACTCTCCTCTAGGTAAGTCAGGGATAATTGGTAACCCTCCAAGATTCTTTACGTATGCCTAGGTGTGTCTTCTTAGGTCGTTAACTACTTCGTTACCAACAGCATATAGATGTTCTCTTTTTTCTTCTTCCGGAATTGGATTGCGCGGTCCACTACTTTCAGAACCGTAACCAGCGAAATAATCTCGGGAAAACAGGTTTCCTCGGCCAGCCATGCACTGGCGGCCCTCCTTCTAGTGCCAAAATTGTTGAGGCCTGGAAATTCGTAGGTGGCAACAGTAAGGGATTCTCCCCAATCAATGTTCCCAACTAGCCCGTTGACTGTTTGGAATAGGGAATCCATCCGGTTTGCGGTCCGACTACCGTAGGTCAAGAAACAAAACAAAGGCTTTACCGGTTGCGGCCCAGCCCACCGAGTTTTTTGTATTTTGACTTTAAGAAATGAGATGCAAGTGCCTAACTAAATGCAGAGCGATCAAGATGCAGGGAGCGGTCACAATGTGATGCGCAGGTTCTTACCTCTCGTCTTATGCTCGCAAGCAACCCAATCAGATACAATAAAACATCAACCAACTATCTAATCTATCCCTAGGGAGGAAGGTTATCATTCTGGGTGAGCAATACATCTTGCACATGCATGATGAAGAATCACAGATAGCTGATATTCCTTTCAAGACACATGAACACTTACAGATATTTAAATAACTAGATAGCCGATCATTTTGTAACAACAATAATTGCTCACAGTGGAAAATATCAGAAGAAAGATACCGAAGAACATTCAACAAGAACATAGGTTCAGGAAATTAAACATTCTCACAGCAAATGAAACACCGCTGAAAATGAAATAGTTCCTCTTCAACATTATTCATTGAGTCGCATTGATACATTCCATTCTACTCTCTCCAACAGGTAAAAAATTGCAGTTTCCTTTGCAAAACAAAGTAGTTTCTCTTACAAGAAAACATTTACAAAATTTTCCGAGGGGGAAAAAGCCCTTTCTTCTTCCCACTTTCAAATATTTAAACTACAACTACTGAGTGCTTCGTTTTCCTCCCCAGACGCGTGGTCTTTTAGTTTCTTCAACGCTTCATATTCCGATCTTTTGTCAGTATGTGATCATGAAACACTTGGTAACTGATCCGTTTCTGGGATCATGCCTTTACAGCTCCGAACTTCGTTCTCCATTTGCCTCGTTTCAGTCATACCTCTGCCAAACGGGTTAGTCTTTCTTCTTATCGTGGTGGATTGACCGGTCTCCTTGAAACTGCCTGCAGTCAATTCACGAGCATGGTTCAACAACAAACATTATCAATTAACCACCATCTTACAAGGAACTGGCCGGATGCACCACATATGGGCCTGGAAAAATATCCTATGGTCACCGGCGGGAAAAAATTCAAGTTGGCAGTCAGAAGGAAGTGAACTCGGGGGCCAGGAGGATCTGCCAGCCGCAATGTCGGGTGAGGCCTAAGTCGCAGCCAAGCGAAACGCGGGCGGGATATGCCATGAATCGGACGTCGGATGGTTTTTAGTTTCGGAAACCGGAAGACTCTAGGAGCTGCAACGACGAAGGAGGAGGGTTAGAGGATACGCGGAGCGGATGGGAAAACTTAGTCGAATGTTAGAAGACACTCAGATCGGGAGTGAAAAAGATCTCCCAGCTGCAACGACGGATGAGTAGAGGTTACGGACAAGCGATCGAAGGCTAAAATGAAAGGGGCGTCGGATGGGTTCAGACTTCGGACGGAGAAAAGGTCTTGGAGCCGCAACGACGAAGAGGCTGAGACTTTGCAGCTTCTGATTGAACAAAAAAAAGAGGCCCGACTATAGGAAAACTCAAGGATTTGAACAGTGTTAACAACCAAAGTCGTTTTCTTCGCAAAGGCTGCCCTGAAGAACAAAATTTTACTTCTTCACGGCCAGAAATTCACGACTTAACCGAAATTGAACATGGCATAAATAAACCTGCTAACATCCAATATTCAAAGTAAAATGAAAAGAAGATATGCCCGAGAGGCTCAAGCATTCAACGATCCCACCAAGCACAAAATGATGAGGAGGGGCCCAGAATTTAAATAAATTTGGGGGGAACAGTTGCGGAAGCAATCTATTAAGTGTGAATAGATGATCTGGCATCGAACACTTAGTTGAATATTTCAATCAAAGGTCAATGATGTGCACCTATGTCGAAAGTGAGAACGAGAAAATCTGTCATTAAGGCATAAGGACCTCAAGGTACTAAATTTTGTTTCTAAGACTGATTCCTGGATGACAAGCTAATGTCGAAAGGAATAGTCTCGTCGAGGGAGGGCCATGATGAATCCCACATCGACGACATGAAACTAGGAACAAAGTTCTGGAATTTTGATTATGATATAACCATAGGACTAACTCAAAATTTGTTTTGACTGCAAGTGTAAACTCTCAAAATAGTTTCCCTTTTGAACATAAGGCAGTACGACCGAATACTTGGAAGCATTGACTTGACGAGGCGGAACACAATCTGACAATGGACAATGCAATATTTGAGAGACTCAAAGGAGTGGCATGAATCATGAAAGTGGATCGATTCAGAAACAAGATGAATAGCCAATTGACTAAATGAAATGCAAACAAGTTCCATGTTCAAAGGTGACTAACAACTGCCATTATTGCAAAATGTTTTCACTTTCCCTTAATTTCCCCATCATTACTGATGAGTGCCTCTTTTCATTTTTACGAGTTCAAAGAGGGTAGCAAACACTTGTTGTAATTCATCAAGTGATGAGTCCAAACTCATATGTTTTACGAACCTGAGAAAGGAGGGGTTCATTCCCAAAAAAGGGTCTTTCAATATTTAATTTAACGAGTCCAATGAAAGAAAACTCAGTGTAGTTCATGTTTAGAGAGTATGAACAAACTAAAGAAAACTCCAAAGGGTCATTTTTCGTATGATTTAGTCCTTAAGGCCCTAAAAAGTATAAAATAATACCTTAGAGAACTCTTCATAAATAGTCCATCCGAACTGAAAAATAGATAACCTACGATCGGAGAGACGACTCTTCAAATACTTTTAGGAGTATGAAGAAGACAGTCACTTGACTATCTTTTCACATTTAAGAGTCTGAAAAGAGATTAAAGAAGACTCTATTAACTTTTTTCATGTTTGAATCCAGAGCATGAAAAAGTAATAAACTAAGCTCAAACCACTTTTCATGTTTTAACCAAAGCACGAAAAATGAAAAGTAATCTCAACACCATCTTACTATTTTTAACTGGTGCGAAGATCATTTGAAATAATGCTCGAGGTATATGATTCATTTTTTAACGAGGTTGAAACAGAAAAAGAGCTATGCTCAAAGGGTCATTTCATGGTTTAACGAGCTCGAAACTAAAATTAAGTATGCTCAAAATGACCTGCTTCATTTTTACACAAGCTTGAAATAGAAAATAACTATGCTTAAAACATGGTTTCATTTTTATGCAAGATTGAAACCAAAAGGTAAACTATGCTTAAGGAAAGCTACTTCATTTTTTAATGAGCTTGAAATAGAAAATGAACTATGCTCAGGAATGGTTTCATTTTTATGCAAGCTTGAAACCAAAAGACGAAGATTCATTTTTATGCAAGCAGGTTTAAGTTCATTCTCTACTGTAAGAGAAGAAAAAGATGAAGATTTGGTCAAAGCGACTACTTCAGTATTAACACTCTCTGATGAAAGAGTGGGATCGAGTGGAGATGACATCGACTTGACCACTTTAACTTCACTCTTCAAAGGAAGAATGGGATCAATCATGGATGAATCTGGATTAACCACTTCGAATTCACTCTTAGAAGGAAGAGTGGGATTGACCTCGGATGAAACCAAATCAACCACTTTAACTTCACCCTTTAAAGGAAGAGTGGGATCAACTATGGATGAAACCAAATTGACCACTTCAAATTCACTCTTCAAAGGAAGAGTGGGATCAACCAAGGTTAGAATTGGATTGACCACTTTATCAACCAATGGGATGTCAAGTGACAACTTACGATAACCTGTTGGAAGCCATTGACGAGAAACAATAATATCTTCCAACAACTTAGAAGCTTTATCCATGTGAGGAAAAAGGTAAGTAAAGTACATCTCCTTACATAGAAAGCAAGGATTTCTGACTTTACCCTTCCGAATCTGAACCACAAAGTCACTGGTTGAGGGGGGGTCATCAACATCATGAACAGAGGCTGATGATATATCTTGTCGGGAAACCTTAGACCACTCTTCTAAAACTAGGTCCAAACCATGACAATCTTTTAGAAGGTGATCACCCTTGCAAATCCTACAAGGGAATTTGGGCTTACGCGATCTTGGGGTGTGCAGATCAACACTCTCTGCACTGCGAGGAGTGATTGGTTGAGACTTCGTTTTTTGTTTGTTTTTCTTCTTCTTAATCTTCCTTTTCTTCTTCTTCTTATTCAATTGACTACTAGTACTACAACTTTCAACAAGCGAAGAGGGAGACACGGTAGAAGACACATCTGGTGAAGAAGGAGAGGGATCAACATGAGGTTGATGCTCTTGCATTGAAGGATTAGGATTAGAAGCAACTGGTGTACATGGGATAAGTGGACTGGAGAATAACCAAACAGGTAATCCAATAGTCAATCCAAGAAGGCTTAGCATAGCCATGAGAGGAGGACAACATCCCCATATGGAGGGAAAACAAAAGACATGCTTGGTAAAGGAGTCTCTTGGTTGGTAGTCCCAGAAAGCGAAGCCGTAACTATGTAACAAAAATATCTCTCTCTTCTAAAAATCCTAACTATACAAACAACAAGCGCTACTCAAACTAAAGAAGCAAGAAAAATATGTGAGAGGAGTGGATTAAAGGTCTAGAACCTCACGGGATAGGCCAAAAGGATAACTCAGATGGTTTGAGGATTCCTAAAAGGGTCTCCTGATATACGCAAGGTACATGGGAGCTCAAATCGGTAGTAGTGTTGTCTAATGCACAACCGTTCACAAGGGGCCTTCTGATATACAATCGAGTACATGAAGTACCTTTCTATATACCTCAAGGGTACGTGAAAGGCCATTCGATATACCGATGGTACATGAAAGAACCGCACGAGTACAGGGATGTAGTGAAGACAAATTAACAACAACTCCTACATTTTACAACGCCCGAACATGTCACTAACCTATCACACAAATTGCTAAAAAAATTTAAACCTAAGCTAGCGCTTAATTTTATCTTGAATGGTTAGGTGAATGCATGAGGTGAGGACATAAAAACTAAAACCATGCAGTATGATTGTGCAAAATTTTCACTTTCACTTTAAAGGTATGCCCTACTTAAGGAAGGGAGAGAGAGGTTCAATTCATTTGAAACATAGAATAAATCCCATACAAAAATAAAAGACACTTTCTTATATGGTCCTTTCCTAACTGCAACAAACAAAATCTTCTCTTTTGCACTGAAAAAGAAGTAAGATCTCTAATGAAAAGCAAGAAAAGATAATTATAACTTTTATACAAAAGTGTTCAAATTTTCAATTAAAGATAGAATGAACTAATCATAAAATTATACAATAAATTTCATTTGGACTTTTTCACAACTTTATGAAACAAGGAAAAAACATACAAAAATCATTTATAACAAATGAAGAAAAACTGAAATGAATATTTTCTTGTTCTATCAAAAAAGATAGAAATTAGAGATCTAACAAAACCAAATTCTATTCAAAGCCAACTATGAAGCTTTAAAAGACCACCATCAATCAAAATTCTTGAAAATGCGTATGAATTCATACACGCTCAATTTTTGGCTTGTTTTTTTTAATTTTTTATTTATTTTTTATTAAGTTTTATGTTTAAAAATGAATTGGAGAGCTCAAAAACAACTGTAACAATCTGAAGCATGGATCCAAATACTAATAACAAGAATTTAAGAATCAAATACCAAACATGGATAAGAAGAATACTTGGCAGTGCTTCTATAGGTGTTGAACATGGCGTTACTAAACTGAGCACCGCTTCTTGCACACAGGAACAGAGCGGTGGCACTGCTTATAGCAAGTTCACACCAGGGCGTTACCAGGTCCAACACTGCTTCGGGGACATACAGAAAGGGCGGTGGCATCGCTTCTTTAACAAAGAGGAATAGCGGTGATAGCTCAAGAGCGGTGCCCGAGATGGCGATTTGAAAAAATAAAAAAAGCAATAGAAAAGGAAGTTACATACTAAAAAATGAACCCAAACAATCACCAGAAAACCTAGTGAACCAAAAATATGAATATCCAGAGGCAGACAGAGGAAAAACAATCAAATTCAAAGAAAATCTACAGATCTATGAATGGAAAAGTAGATCTAGAAATTGAAAATGAAGGTGGAGGTTTCAACTTACCAAAGATTCAGAATTTGAAGTAGAATCCCCAGTGGAGTCGCCAATTTTGTTAGCCGGAAATACACACCTCCTGCAAACAAGAGTTGGTTCCCTAGATCTGAATGGTTCATGTCTAGAACAAAACACAAACACGGAATGTCAAACTTCCCCTAGATTTGGTTAATCAACTGAATGGAATGCCATGATACTTCTCTCAAAGGTTGTCCTCGCTATCCTTGAAGCTTACTACAGAAGAACCTGTAAAATATGCAAAACAACAAGAGAAACATGATAGCATACAATATAATCAACTAGATCTATGCTCATGACCAATGAATCAAGCAATATATACAAATGAAACAACATATATGGGAAAGAAAATACATTCTTTATGAATAAGTGATTGGAGAGACTACAACCTTCATGCCTTGGTATTAAGAGTTCCTTCAAATGGCTCCTTGCCTCTAACTTCGCCTTGCCTCCAAAGACTCAAGAATGATTTTGACAGAGTTTGGGTATGCAACACAATTCTTCATTGGAGCCAAGCCACCTCCACTGCCACCTCCAAACGGTCTAACGCAAAACGCTGGTGCGGTATTTTGTTGTCCCGATATATAGCTCACTGTGAAAATAACAAATTGAGGCCTGCGGCCTCTATTTTTTTTGGGTTTTACATATCGCATATGTGATATATCACACTTGCGATATATTGCATATGCGATATGTAAAACATTAAAAACGTGCATGTGATATATCGCATATGCGATATCTACTAACTAACCTTAACCTCGTCTTTGGGCTCAGGCTTTCCGAACGTAGCATCAATAACGCATATGTGTTGTGCATTTACATTTCAAAAGTGTGTTTCTGATTTCTAAAGTGGCACTAAAAGGTGGAACCACTGCGTGCAAGCGCCCTCATGCGAGTGTTAGGTTTGCCTACACAAACTTGAAGAGTCATGATTCTTTGTGGTCAAGCAAGTTGGAGTTGAATAAAAAAAACAATGGTAAAGAGAAAATTAAAAGCTAGGATAGGATGATGTCAAGGTTGAAAGTAAATTTTTGTAGCTTGTGGATTATGTTTTAAATGTGTTGAGAAGATTGTAGAATTTGAAGTAATTGAAGGAATTTTACAAACTTTCTATGAGGTCTTCGAAGAATGAGGAGGATTCGAAATCCATTACTACTTATGTGAATAGTCTAAGTTATGCCATTCAAGATGAATTTAATGTTTGAATTTTAATTCAATGGTAGAGGATTATCAAGTAGTCTTGTGAATTAAGGAAAAATTAATGAGGAAAACAATAGATTTTGAGGAATAAAGGCCTGTGATTTGGAAGAGTATAGCATAAATAAATGCAACTTGAAGAAGATAAAATTATTCCATTTCTATGGATTATCTGCAAAGGTATGATCTTGGTAGAGGTGGTGGGTCAGTGAGAATGAGAGATAGAGGAGGACAACTTGAAGGCATTTACTTCATATTCGGAAAGCAAACCCCTATGGAACTATTCAAAACTATTGAAAGAAGGATGACGATGAGAAGGGGGAACTCATTATTGAAATGCAATAAACAATAGCAGGAAGTAAGGTGATTGAGTTGAGGTCGGAGCAAGGGGGGAATTTGATGATGAGGAAATTATTGTTCCAACCTAAGAAATAAGTTAATAGAGAACTATAATACAGGAAGACGATCTTTTGAACAAAATGCAAGACATGAACTATGTGTTGTAATTTGGTTGTACATGGTGGTAGTTTAGTATACAATTTGTTGTCTACTGAAGTTGTCTAGAATTAACTTTGAAGT
>LPNX010335047.1:59485-72404 GCA_001517045.1 Pseudotsuga menziesii | reverse complement strand
TTTCTTGCTTTTTGCCTTTACATTTTGTATCTTACCTACTTCTACATTTTACACTAGAACAACTCCTCTAACTTTGTTGAAGCAATTTGCCAAAATATAAAAATTTCTAAGATAAATATAAAGTCTCTGAAATGTCAATTAAGTGGAGATTTCCACTTCATAGAAAATTTATAAAAAGAGATAAAACTTTCCATGGAAGCACAAACCTTACCTCAATTCAAAGTATATAATTAAGAGAAGAGGTATTGTGAAATTAGTGCAAGTTCTCAAAGTATATATTTGAGAGAAAATATATTGTGTTGATGCACAGGAATAATGTACTTATTATTTACTAAATGATTTTTTAAAAGAAAAAATTAACTAAATATGTATTTATATATATAATTTTTTATGGATAGTTAATTTTTCAATAATAATAATAAGAATAAGAATATAAAATTTTATTTAAAAAGTCATACCAAATGAAAAGAATCGAAGCATATAAAACCAGCATAAAGATGTTGTGAAACACTAAAAGAGGATAATAGAGAAGGTAAGCTATAAACATTAACCTATTCCATTTTCATATTTATAAATTTTTGAAATAAACTAATATGATAATAAACAAGATCAATATTTAATTGATATTAAAGGAAAACAAAGAAGATGAGGAAATGGTAATATTTAACTAAGATTAAAGGAAATCAAAGGATATAATGTATTTTATGGGCATAGAGAAATAGATGGTTAAATAAGAGAATTTGGTAGAGTTAATTTATTTTTACCAATGTAAGTTTTACCACAAGAATAGGGAATTTTAATAGGGAATTTAGTGAACACCCTAACAAATGGAGAGGGTTCTTCTTAACTTTGACATCTTTATGCCAATGTTTAAACATCTTGTGGGAATTAAAAATGACTTCAATATTATTTTTGGAAAGGATTTTTGAGATATGGTCAATAATATCATAAATGTAAGGAAGATAAATTTGAGAACTAGTTGGATGATAAAAAACTTGAATTTTAATTTTAATTTTTTTATATAAGAACACTTATAAAGGTATTGTTGATTTGGGACATATAATAACCATTAGTTTGGATGACTTTAGTAAGGTGGGCTTGTTGTTTGCTTAGGTGTTGGGGAAATGAAAAACTAATATCTCTAAAGATAAGAATTTTAAGAATGATAGATTTTTGAGCTACGTGATAGTGGGATTGAGTATGAAGGTATTTATCTTAGTGGGCATTTTTTTGTAAAACTTGGTGGGTATGAGAATTATTGGGTTGAAAAATGGTTAAGACATTTAAGAAGGAAAGATAATTTTCTAGTTGGATTTGGATAGTAAA
Organism: Pseudotsuga menziesii; assembly: GCA_001517045.1. Classification (NCBI taxonomy): domain Eukaryota; kingdom Viridiplantae; phylum Streptophyta; class Pinopsida; order Pinales; family Pinaceae; genus Pseudotsuga; species Pseudotsuga menziesii. Next base: position 71,078 of record LPNX010335047.1, on the reverse strand, counting down.
TTGAATATGAGGAATAAGTTGTGAAGGTGGGAAAAAATAAGTTTAGTAATGTTTGACCATGAAGCAAATTAATAAAGGTATCATCAATAAATAGAAATCAACATTTAAGTTTAACGAGGTAACAAATAGAAATAATATTTAAGTTTAACCAAGTAAATTTTGAGTATTAAATTTTCTAAGTGTTCCAAAAAGGTTTTCTCCACTGTGAAAGAAAAGAAGTATCATGGATCCCATGATAGTCTCTTCATACTATTCATTGACTCTGAATTTAAAACTAAAATTGGTAAGGGTGACACAAATGTTTGGCTTATAAATAATTCAAGATTATCAACTAAGAATTTAAGTATGTTTTTTAGTTAAGGCCGAGGAACCAAATTTGCAACGAGGAAACAAATTTTATTTAAAAATACAACCATTTAATTAATTTTACCTCCTAATCCAACATTTCATTATAATGGTGGCATTACATTTGTCAAAAGGGAAATGTAGCACTACCGAAAGAGAGAACAAATGCAATGGTATCCTTCAAGATTTTCCAAACTTGAAAAAAACACACCACTTTTGTAAACAATATGCATTGCACAATAATGTTTATCATTGTTTCTAAAAGCCCCTTCTCGAAGAATCTCTTATATCAATGGAAAAGAGTAAAACAAAATTCCATAAAGACCTACAAATCAAGTCACATTAAGTATTTTCTTTTAACTTTCTCTTAGTATGTGCAAATTATTACAAAATGGGTAGGAACATAAGGGGCATGTTGTGGTGTTGGATGTTGAATGGTACATTCATTAGTTGTTCCAGCCTGTCAATGACCAAGAATTTGTAGGATGGATAACGAATCACGTGCTTTTGTAAAATCCCATGAATGTACAACATAAGAAAGTTTGTTTAGTTAAGGTTGTTTGTTTAATCAACTGCTCATTGCATTTTGCATTATTTCAAGTCAATGAATACAATAAAACAAAAAAAATAAATCAAAAGAGTAATACAGAGTTGTGAAAGAATTCTCCATAATACCAGAAGGAGGAGAGACGAATTACCTTGCATTTGGCTCATTGGTGATGCTTCCACTTGACTTCACAAACTTGTTTCGAATAGTAGAGTATTTATTATGTGAAGGTGCACCAGAAAATGCTTGCCAAGTCACGGTCCCATGTGAGTCCAAGCCAAGCTGAACTTATTTTTAGATTATGTGGCGATAAATGTTTGCCAGTTGTTACGCACTTCATCAGCTCGTACAAGGGTCAAGTGAAAGTGGGGATTCCCCATGAAAAACAAGAACGATCAATATTTCTTGTTATGTGAGATGTAGAGTCACAGTTCTTCAGATTTTATGACTCATAATTTCAATCTCGGTCAAATCGTTGATGGAGCAGGGTCCCTTAAGCCTTCTTCATCCAGGAAACTAGAGTTTAAACAATGAAAACATGTGGCAATTTTTTATATGGTAGATGGACGATGAAATGGAACAATACATTTCAAATCGAAACTCATATAGAAAAATTCCTACGATGTAAATATTTTTTTATATATAAAGGACATGTGTCAGCGCTAATATGAGGACGGGAGGAGTTACATATCCCCCTATTGGGATGTAAAATGCACCTCTTCGATGCAATGAAATAGAAAAAAAATAAGTTGAGAGAAACCATGCATTATTTTGTGCTTGAAACTATTGTTTTATTTGTTGAATTTGTAGCTCAGTTCTATGAATATACTCTTCTTATGACCTTAAGGTTTAATGTAGAATTCATAAAGCAATGACAAATAATTTCTTTGATATCCACTAATGTGCATGCAAATTTCAATATTATAATGTCTCTTCAACATTGAGGGACTTACTCCTTGGCTAAATTTTGATTCCTAAATCCCAAGTTTAAATCACTTACAAAAAAACCAAAACATTAGAAAAAAACTAGTGAAGAAAAAATATAGTAACTCGATGATATCCATGTCCCTACTAATTTGAGACATGTTGGATTCCAAAATATTAAAGGGTGGTGAAAGACACACAACTTGAATTGAATTTTCCTTTGGTAGGTCACAACCTAATAGGGTAGTGAAAGAGACACAACTTGAATAAAAAATTTCTTTGGTATGCCACAACCTACCATGATACCATTATCCATTTCAAGCATCAATGTTCAAATATTAGTGTTATATAAATCTGAGAAAGTTAGCTCTATCAATATGTCATGTCTTTATTTAATGTTATCATGTTTTTTGGAAACATACATACATGTTTAGATTGAATTTCTTTAAAAATAGGTAGATGGGTTGAGAGCTTGAGGTCATAATTATAGATCATATGGATTAGTCCCATAGAGTCCAACTTCTACTACAAGATCATCGACCATGGGAACTTGCTAAAATTGTATGGACCCCAGTCTCTCATTACATATTACAAACACAGTTGCAACATGAAAATACAAATCTCTTAATGTGCCTTAAAATATTTAACATGATGATTCAATTGCAAAGCTCGTGAAACTGATCAACTTGTTGTGTGCTTAGCTATTGATTTTCGTGATTAGAGTCACTAATTTGGCATATGCTGTATTGTTTTTAACATAGATCTAAGTAGTGTTGGTCTTATCAACATGTAAAGAAACCTAATTAAAATAAATATATGTCGAAGCATTCAAGAAAAGCTTATCTACAAAGGCATTCCAATTGTGAGGATATGCTTGCACTAATATTTAAAACATGGAAACAATGAAATATTCTTTGAGAGGGGTGTTTGATAGGGTGGGAAATCATGGGGAAATCTATGATCATGAAATTTCAACAAAATGGGTTACTACATGCTACTTTTGGAAGTGTCATGGAACATAAGGTGACAACTCAATTTGAAGTTTGTCCTACAAATCCAAACCTAATCAATGTTTCCAATAATATTTGGGTTGTTGAATGGATGTGTGTTTTATGGGATTACTATATAAATTTTGAAAAAGTTACAAATTTTCTAAACATCTTATGTTATGGTAGAAATACTTATTCATCATGCAAGTATAACCACAAGTAGGAGAGGATTCTCAAGACTAAATATATTGAAGAATGTGTGGAGAACAAAACTACCATGAGGTGCATTGGATACCTTATGATAGCGTCACTAATAGAGTTTGATTCATGAATAGTGTAATTGGGTGAGGTATAGGAAATTTGGAATAAGTTAAGCAAAGAAGAATCTTAGATATTTAAGACTGTTCTCTTTTTGTTTAAGTTTGTAATGATGTTATATTCCTTATGTTGTAGAATGCATCAAATATTTGTTTCTAATACCTAATATATTATTTTTTATCTTATCTATTGGAAGAAATTTAAATTATAGAAATTCTTCCTATATGTATAGCTTGTGTCTTTTGATAATGTTATGTTAAATGCGTTTCATAATTATTTTGGATTTTTAACACTATAATAATGTGTACCGAAATAAAGTGTGTTTTTTAATCATAATAATAATTCCAAAGTTCTCTTATATTTGCAACAAAAATGAAGAAAAACAGATAATACATACTATGTGATTGATGGGAAAAAATAAATGTGAAATGTCATTTGAAGGGCAATTCAAAAAGGAAAATTGTCAAAAAAAAATCACTTGATGGGAAGCTCAAAAAGGAAAACCATCACAAAACATTTACTTGATGGGTAGAAGTTCCCATCAAATTTATCCCTGCTTACAAGAATGATTTTTTTTTTCATTCTTAAAATTAATATTTAGTATAGTATTTTATGATTAAAGAATAAACTTCTTTGTCCTTAAAAATTGATAAATCACACACACACACTTTAAAAAAATAAAATGTAGGTAAAAATGTTAAACAATAATAATTGATCAAGTTGTCTAACATATACATTTACTTATTTCCAAACAACAATCGTTACAAGTCTATAGAGAATGAGCGAGAGTACTAGTTAAGAACATGTGCTTCCTCTTAGGAGATCATGGGTTCAAATACAGAAGAGTGGAAACCTTAAAAATAGATTGTTATTGTTATTATTACAACCAGCCTAGATCCAAATCCTAGGCTCTATCAAGCGCCGAGAGGGATCAAATCTCTTGTGGTGCAAACCTCCTTGAGTGCAATACCTGAGAAGAGGTTTGCACCTCGGGAGATTTGATCCCTCTCGGCGCTTGATAGAGCCTAGGATTTGGATCTATCAGTTGTGGGCGGTGACACAAAACTGGAGTTTGATCAACATTGTAAGGAACATGTTAAGTTGAAAACACAGATAGATTTGTGAGGATTATCTCAATGTAAATAATAAGTAATAAGGATTGAATAAATTGTTAAACTGGAAAATAGAGAGAATATTTTTTAAAGTATTAAATAAATGAAAATAGGGTTCACATCGTGATCATTCTCAATCTGTCTTCTTCATCTTTTCTTATCTTCACACCCGACAATTTTGACATCTTCTCATATCGATCAAATGAGAAGGGAGGTTGAAATCGTAGACTTGCCTAATCTTTAACTCGAGATATTGCTATAAATGTCATACCCTGTCTCTCTTGCTTTCCAATATTAATAGTAGCTTTGTCCAATGTCAATCCTTGTGACTTATGGATTGTTAAACCCCAAGCGAGTTTCAATGGAAGTTGTTTTTTATTACCTCTTTCGATAGATGTAATAGGAACCACTTGAGGAAACGATTCATCCCATGGTACCCCCACATAATTATCAAATTTTATTAAAACATACGTGGGTGGTTCTGGAGGCGAACTTCCAGGGTTATATACAATTTGTTGTATAACTCCAAGAGCACCATTGACGAGTCCTGCATCAGTCCACAGGTTTGATGTCAACATTACCCTTGCTCCTATGGCTATCAGTAATTCAAGTTCCAACCCTTCTTCATCTCCTTCTGTAGAATAGTTGGTTCTTACAGATGTAGCAATACTGGTGGCAATGGGACAGTTTAGGCCTCTTAATAAACACTTGTTATGACAGTTTACATCATCATTTGTCGCAAACAAATGTATCGCCTTATCGAATGAATTTTTCATTGAAGCATCCAAGGAAGTATCTATACGAGTCATCAACAATTTCCAATCCTCAATTGTTGGAACTGCATCTCGAATATTCATTAACAAATTACGAAAATATATTTGTTCATTGCTTTGTCCATTCTGTCGGAACACAGTATCGAGGGTCACAACTGTTGTGAATGTGTTGCACAATTATTTTGCAATACCTTCCGATGCATATACAGGCTTATCCATGACAGGTGGCAATTGTCCCAAATCACTGACTAATATAATTGATCTTCCACCAAAAGGTATAGTAGCATTTTCTGGGAAGGCTTGGCAAAGTCTTGAATCTATTCTGATTAATAGATTTTTTCCAATAAAACTCATTTCATCGATCAATATATATTTAACAGACCTCAACTCTTCTTGTAAGTTAATTAAACTTGGTCCTCGTAAAGGATTAATTTCCTTGATCGGTATATGAAGTGCAGAATGAATTGTTGTTGCAGATATGTTGAAAGCTGCCACCCCTGTAGGAGCTAGAAGAAGTAATGGACTTTTCCCTGGATGCGAGAGATTTACAAGTGTATTTTTAATGGCTCCAATCAAATACGACTTTCCTGTGCTCGCAGTTCCTTGGATTATCATGCGTAGTGGATCAACACCTGTTCTATAATGCTCAAGGATAACATTGTATGCGATTCTCTGCTTATCCCCCAAACTGTCAATTGAGTAAGACTTTGGATGTTGATTAGTAGAAATCATTTTCAGTTTTCGCATTTCAAAGATGAAATGAATTGCACGACTGGAGGTATCCTCATCTACAAAAGCAGTGTTCCAATCATACATACGATCAAGATCCCTATGTCCAAGCATCTCAAACTCATTATAATTTATAAATTGATTTTTATATAATCCACATATGATTTCCCATTCATGTTGCCTAGAATCTCTTTGTATATTTGGATGTTCTTCTTCTATATCAGATTCAACTCGAGCATCTATAGGCACAGGTTTACGATCAACATGCCAAGGTATATACTGCAAATTATGCCAATTCTGTACTATTTCATCATATGTGTGGCCTATATCATTTCGAAAGTCATGAAATGTCTTGTACAAAACCAACTCGGACCAACAAAATTCAACAAACTTCTCATCATTTTTATCAGGAATAGATTTAAATCTAGGAAATACACGTACAATAGATGCATTCCTTCGTTGTAACCATTTTTCCCCCCGTCGACGTTTGTCATATGACCAGTATTCTGCAACATCTATCAATGTAAGTTCTTCCATATTCTTAGGTCGCTTAGTATATGCATCAATCAAAGAATTATCGTTGTCGGCATTATATGCATCAACTTGTACTTGTTTAAAAACCTTCATACCAACATTTAGAACCACAAAACGACGGCTACATTCTGAAAGAGGAAGCTCTAGAAGCAAATGACATGTCTCCTGTGCACCAATGTCCCTATCAATAATGGATTCACACAACAAAATTTTATATGCACGTGTTGCAGGTTCATTTGGATTCTGGATAGAAGAGACCCGCATTAACATATTGTGGAAAGTTTCAGATCCTTTTTCAGATTTAGCAGCGTATTTCGCTATGTAATTAATAACCACGAGCTTGGAAAGTACAGGCTGGCAATCTATATTAGCCCTCCACATCATCAATGTTCCACGATTGTGTGTATTCACTCTGTCATCATTTCTTCTAGGTTCATACTTTTTTTCTCCTTTTTCATCAATGTAAAGTTTTTCAAATGGTCACATAGATCCAATGGTGCATGGTACCGACAAACCATTTTCCTTCTCTTCTTTCGAAGACAACTTTTCTCATTGCAAGTAATATGACGCTCGACACAGTTAAGAAGTTCTTCATAATCAATCATTGGATCCGATTGAAATATTTGTTTTGTGTCTTTTACAGAAGGATGATCATCTACATTAACTCCAATTTGAATATTATGTTGATGTCCCTCACGTGGATTTATTGCATGCACACATTTGTTGAAATACTTTTTTGCAGATATAACTTCTATAGGATCATCCCAATTCAAAGTGTCCATGTTGGGAGCATTTTTTAACCAAAGAAACCCATGGACATGAGGAGATCCACGATGTTTCCATTCATAACGACTCCAATAATCTGTAGCTTGATGAAAATGTTTGAAAACCTCTTCTCGAAACATTGAATGTCTCAAGTGCATATAATGTGCTATGATGTGTGGATTATCAATTACATTTTGACGTCACCATTTTCTCGCTTCATGTGGATCTGTAGGACTTGTGCCTGGTATTAATTTATGCAAATCAGGCCACTGCATATCTGCTGCACTTAGTGTGAAGAATATTATCGGACAACCTATCTGTTGAACCAAGTCGGATAACTCTTGACGACACTTGCTCCAATATGCACGTGTACCTCTTAATACTGTTCCAAATCTCATTAATCTTTCGCCCAGTATTGAATCTGGAAGATTTTGTAAATGTTGTCGTAACTCTTCCATTGTTGTAGGTAGTTCACTAATATTTTTATTGACAAAAACAGTTGAGGAAGCTTGAGCACGATGTCTCATTATGATATTTAGTAAAAAATATCTGAAGCGAGGGTGCCTTCCAAAACTGTTATCATGATATTTGAGAAGATGTTTTGCGTACTCATGTAGATGGACATTTCTCCTTCGCGGTTGTAACCAATATGCCTCCCCTTTAGGGATCAATGATGGAAATGCCATATCAAATAATCCAACAGTGTTATACTCGTTAATCGGAGATGAGCCAATGCCTGGCCAGTTAAGCACATTAGTAAATTCTTCATTTGCGTTACTTTCATCCGAATTTGGATTATTTGCCCATGCTCTAATAATTTCTATCTCTCGTGGTGCACTTGGAAGCCTTGATGCAAACGAAGTTGTTTGTAAACCATCTAACATATCATCAACTACTGGTATCCCTTCCAACATTGCAAATTCTGTGTCTTCGTCAATATTGGGAAGAGTAACAGAATTAAGCATATGTGAGATATCTGTTGCATTTTCAGGTAACTCTGCTACTGCGTCAGAATCAACTTGAACATCTCGATAATATGGATCATTATGAATTTTATATACTAATGCATCCATAACTTTTTTTTTTCTAACAGTGAAATCATAACTAGATCCTTGGCGTCCTTTTTTTCGCACAACGACCATTAAGTCCAAGTTGTTAATATGTTGTGGCAATGTCTTGACAACATCTTTAATCTCCTGCGGAAAACTAATGGTGTGTCCTCGATATTTGTATTGTCCACCTATTGCATGCATCACCTGCAATATTGGACTTGCACGTGCTATCAACATCTCTTCAACTTGTGTGAGATCTTCAAGGACGTGAGGTTGAGTTCCTGGATCCATGTGGTTTGTAGCTGAGAATCTATGATTAGATCCCTCTCGTAGGAATCGCATGCACATTGGACCTGTACTTGTATTACGTACTTGTATTCCAGCATATGACTCAAGGCAGACATGACACATTTGAAATTCTGCTAATCGATCAATTCGTTCACGAAATTTGCGATGTGTAGTATACATTTGTTTAGATGGTACCAATATATTATCGTCCATTTCAACACCTTGCTCTTTGATTGTTCCACATTGAGCATGCCCATTTAGATTTCTGCATTCTTCCAATTGCTTCAACTTTCTCTCTCGATATGTTTTTTGACGATCAACGTTTCGTTTTCTTTGTTCTTCTTGTTCCTGTGCTGTCAATTCATCCAACTTTCTTTTTCGATATTGTTTTTGTCGATCTGCATTTGGGATCATATTAGTTATTGGAACTGCTTGAAATTGGACCATGTCATCAACACATTGCTCATTGACCATTACACGTTGAGCATTTTCCATAGTTGGTTCCATTGGTATAATGGTTGAAATTTGTCTGTCTTTCGACATTTTATTTTTTTGTTGATTTGCAAATTGATTTCTTGTTTCTTCCAATTGGTTCGACTTTCTCTCTCGAAACGCTCTTTGACGATCAACGTTTCATTTTCTTTGTTCTTCTCATTCTTGTACTGTCAATTCATGCAACTTTTTTTTTTATATTCTTTTTGTCGATCTGAATTTGGGATCATATTAGTAATTGGACCCGCTTGAAATTGGACCATGTCATCAACGTGTTGCTTGCTGACCATTAGACGTTGAGCATCTTCCATAGCAGGTTCCACAGGTATGTTGGTTGAATTTTTTATTTCCCGTTGAACATCTTGATTTTTTTGTTGTTCTATAGATTGTTTTCTTGCTTCTTCCAATTGCTTCGACCTTCTCTCTCGATATTCTCTTTGTCGATCAGTTTTTCGTTTTCTTTGTTCATCTCGTTCTTGTGCTGTCAATTCGGTCAACTTTCTTTTTCGATATTCTTTTTGTCGATTCCCATTAGGGATCATATTAGTAATTGGAACAGTTTGAAATTGGACCATGCCATCAACACTTTGCTCTCTGATCGTTACACGTTGAGCATCTTCCATAGTTTCTTCCACTGGTATATTGGTTGAATTAAATTGTCTTTGTCGTTGGACATTCTGATTTTTTTGTTGTTCTGCAAATTGATTTCTTGCTTCTTCCAATTGCTTCGACTTTCTCTCTCGAAACGCTCTTTGACGATCAACGTTTCATTTTCTTTGTTCTTCTCGTTCTTGTATCGTCAATTCATGCAACTTTTTTTTTCGATATTCTTTTTGTCGATCTGAATTTGGAATCATATTAGTAATTGCACCTGCTTGAAATTGGACCATGTCATCAACGTGTTGCTCGCTGACCATTAGACGTTGAGCATCTTCCATAGTAGGTTCCACTGGTATGTTGGTTGAATTTTGTATTTCCTGTTCAACATCCTGATTTTTTTGTTGTTCTATAAATTGTTTTCTTGCATCTTCCAATTGCTTCGACCTTCTCTCTCGATATTCTCTTTGTCGATTAGCGTTTCGTTTTCTTTGTTCTTCTCGTTCTTGTGCTGTCAATTCGGTCAACTTTCTTTTCCGATATTCTTTTTGTCGATTTGCATTTGGGATCATATTAGTAATTGGAACAGTTTATAATTGGACCATGCCATCAAGACTTTGCTCTCAGATCGTTACACATTGAGCATCTTCCACAGTTGCTTCTACTGGTATATTGGTTGAATTTTGTCTTTGTCGTTGGACATTCTGATTTTTTTGTTGTTCTGCAAATTGATTTCTTGCTTCTTCCAATTGCTTCGACTTTCTCTGTCGATATGCTCTTTGTCGATCAACGTTATGTTTTCTTTGTTCTTCTCTTTGTTGTGCTGTCAATCCGTCCAATTTTCTTGTTCGATATTCTGTTTGTCGGGATGTATGTTCTTTATTTCGTTCTTCTCCTTCTTCTGATGTCATTTCGTTAGATTTTCTTCCTTGATATGCTTCTTGATGTTCGGTGTTTTGTATTTTTTGTCCCTCTCTTGTTTGTTTCATAGCATCTTCCATTTTTAGGTCAAACTCTCAATAGAAAATGACAATCATTATATATACACTAATTTTTTTAAGCAATGAAATCTACACTGAAATTCGTGTGCTGAAGTAATAATAGCTACACAAAAACACAATAAAGTGAAAACTATGAAATTTAAAAAAAACGTACACTTAATTCTATGCAAATTTAAAACTCAATAAATTTTTTTAAAATTAAGTAATTTGAGAGGATTGAACCTTCAACCTCATGGCCATTATCCTAACAACCTTACCACTATACCACAGGTACTTCTTATGATTAATAGTAAGGAAAATATTTATGAACTTAAATAATATTGTATTTGGTGAAAATAAAGGAAATGTTGATGAAGAGGATTTGATCCCATGACCTACCTCTAAGCACATCAATGTGTTACCAATGGAATACACCCTAAATTACTTGTTAGTTGCTTATAGTAATTTACAGTTATATCTTTAAATTTAATTAAAGATTTAAAATCTATAGTCCAGCCACTTATAGTCGAGCCATTTGAAAACAAAAAAAGGAGGACGTAACATGAAATGATTTAAAACTATTCATGTTAATATTTTGATTTTATTTCTAAAAAACAAAAACAAATTAATTTAATGATATTACTAAACATTTACAACTATATTATATTATTTAAAATGCATTTACTGTATTTACATTCTTTCAAATGCAGACCATTTAAATGCATGCGCATCTCATGTGTAATATGAATGACCATTTAAATGCATGTGCATTTCAAACAAAGTCTAAAACCTATCACATAACCAAAATATTATCTCAATCTTGAGATCACATATTCACTTAATCTTCAATATATCATACAAAACAAAATACGAATCTCTTCAACAAACGTTCATAAATAAAAACAATTAAATCATGTTCATCAAAATATTTCTAAAAAACAAAAACAATCTCTTCAACAAACATTCATAAATAAAAACAATTAAATCATGTTCATCAAAATATTTCTAAAAAACAAAAACAAATTAATTTAATGATATTACCAAACATTTACAACTATATTATATTATGTAAAATGCCTTTACTGTATTTACATTCTTTCAAATGCAGACCATTTAAATGCATGCACATCTCATGTGTAATAAGAATG
>LPNX010335047.1:26776-52041 GCA_001517045.1 Pseudotsuga menziesii | reverse complement strand
AGTTTTGGTTTAGAGCCAGGCTAGGATGACGTACTAGAGTAGAAGGTGGTGATTGTTAGGGATTAGATTAGGTCGCACTCAAGAACCACGTCATTATGCTAGGGATTCTTATCAATGACATCAAAACCACTAGAAGGATCATACAACATCATCATGGAAGAATGAGTGGAATTCATAAGAAAGATAAGAGCTTCAACATCCATCAACGATAATCAAGATATCCACAACCAAAGCAAGAAACAAGGAGACCTTCAACCAAATGACAACCAGGAGAAACAAAGAATTGAGTTGGACCAAGAGATATCCTAAGGGAAATTCAACCAATTCAACGGGTAACTAGGGATTTTACAATTGTCCCAAGGCCTCCAAGGGCTTCAATATTGGGCTTGGACAACCACAAAAGGATTCCTTTGAATCCAACAACACAGAAGACTCTCAAGGCACTAAGACACCTCAATCCCTTACTAGGGAAAAGTTTGCATTAATGGAAAAAAATTTCAACTATCTCCCCCTTTGTCATTGATGACAACACCTAAAATCCACCTGAGAACATGCTCTCCCTGATCACAACTTCTCTTCCCCTTTGGCATCAATGGAAAAGGGTGCTACCTTTGAAAATGTTGCTCCCTTTCAAGGTAAGTTCTCTCGATCACTGCTGCTTGAAGAAGAATCAATTTAGCATGAATATGGAATGACCCCCAATTCTTGTCGAAGGTACTCAAATGTCTCTCTAAGAATTGGCTTGGTGAATATAGCAGCTATCTGCTCTTTTGTCCCAATGTATTCCAACTTGATGTTCTTTGTTGTGACATGTTCTCGAATAAAATGATATTTGATGGGAATGTGATTTGTCTTGGAGTGCATCGCTAGATTCTTGGAGATGTTGATGGCGCTTGTGTTGTCACATAGAATTGAAATTGGCTCATCATATGTTACTTGTATGTCTTGTAGGTTTTGTTTCTTCTAGATAATCTGAGTGCGACATGCTGCTACTGCTATATATTATGCTTATTTTGTTGATAAAGATATCAAGGATTGCTTTTTTCTAGAACATGATACCAAACATTTGCTTAAGAAAAATGTTGTACCACTTGTGCTTCTTCTGTCATCCACATGTCCTTCCCAATATGCGTATGAGTAAGCTAATAATACCAACTCATTTATTTTTATAGCATAAATTGAAGTCCATAGTTCATTTAAGGTACTTAAGGATTGTTTTGATTGCAACAACATGAGTTTCCTTATGAGACACTTGAAATCTTGCATCCTATCCAAAAACTTGCACCACATCTAGCCTTAAATATGTTACATACGGTAGGATTACAATCATTGACATGTAGAGTTTTTTATCCTCTGCATTTGATTCATTGTCTTTTCTTAGCTTGAAGCTAGTAGTCATAAGAGTGCTCACAGGTTTATAATATTCCATCTTAAACCTCTTCAACATTTCCTTAATGTACTTGGTCTTAGAGATGAAAATCCCTTCTTCACATTGCAATATCTGAAGTCCCAAGAAGAAGGTTAATTCACAAAGTAGAGACATTTCAAATTCATTCTGCATATCCTTGGAAAATTGTTGACTAAGGGTATCTTCATCACTACTAAAGATAATATCATCAACATCGCACTTCAATAATAAGTATGTTGTCATGGTCAATTTTGATATACATATTGTTGTTTACAGTTCCCCTTTTGAAGCCTTGTTTCTGCAAGTAACTATCCAATCTAGAGTACCAAGCTCTAGGAGATTGCTTTAAACCATATAGATCCCTCTTTAATCTACACACATAGTCCTTGTTTGCTCATAGATGGAATCCTTCTAGTTGTTCAATGTAGACTTCTTCTTCTAGTTTTCCATTCAAGAAGGATGATTTGACATCCATTTGATACACTTTGATGTTTTTAGCACAAGAATGGGACAATATCATTCTTACAGCTTCTATTTTGGCTACTAGAGAAAATGTTTCTTCAAAGTCTATCCCTTCGATTTGAGCATATCCTTTGCAAATCAATCTTTCCTTGTTTCCGATTTCCTGTCCATCTCCATTCAGATTATTTCTGAAAACTCTTTTTTTCTAATCACATTTATGTCCTTGGGTCTGGGAATAGGTTCCCATGTTTTATTTTCTCGATTTGGTCAAGTTCCTCTTCCATATATTGAATCCAGTGTTCGTATGTTTTGGATTCTTCAAGAATTGTTGGTTCAATTGTACACAATAATTATAGATGTACATGTCTGTTCTTTGAACTGATTTCCTTCTTTTCCAGTTTTTATTCCAGAATTTTTATCACTAATGATTATTTTTTATGGATTTTTCTTTTGGTACCAATGTTTAGGAGTCTGTTGTTCCTTTGGTTCTTCGTCTTCTTGTGTTCTGACTGGTTGTTCCTCTTCAGGTCCTTCCAAGCCTTCCGTTTCTAGATCATGAAGCTCATCTAGATCTTCTTTGTCTGTTGGAAGGGTTGATTCATCTATTTTTACATTGATTCTTTCGACAAATTTATTCAAACCAAGTTGTAGCATATGTAGGCCTTCTTTTTGGACGAGTATCCAACGAATATGCCCTCATCCACACGAGACTCAAACTTTCTGATCTTATCATCTCTTTTGATGTAGCACCTACTTCCAAATACTCTGAAGTGTTGAACATTGGTTGTTCTTTTGTCCATAGCTCATATGAAGTTTTGTAAATGTTTCTTTTGAGTAATCATCTATTCAAGATGTGCACTACTGTATGAACTGCATGTCCCCAAAATTTTTCATTCAACATGGTTATGGTCATTTCCAATATTGTTCTATTCTTTCTTTCGACAACTCCATTCTGTTGAGGTGTCCAAGCTAATCAAAGCTGTCTCTTGATTCCATTTTCTTCACAATACTTGTTGAATTCATTTGATGTGAATTCTCACCATTATCAGATTTGAGATACTTGATTTGTAAAATTGTTTCATTTTCAACTTGTTCCTTGAAGGCATTGAAACAATCAAATGCTTTTGATTTCCTATTAAGAAGATAAACCCAAGTCATTCTAGAGTAGTCATCAATCAATAACATAGAATAATATTCACCTTCCAATCCTTTGCTTCTAGTTGGTATGCCTAGATAAATGTGGATAAGCTCTAGAAGTTTTGTAGAAGATTGTTTTTTTGTCTTGAAGTCAACTCTAGTATATTTTCCATGCTGGCACTGTTTACACATAGAATTAGAGGGATTTGATATTTCTGGCATATTTATCATGAACTATATTCTATTGATTCTGATTAGATTGTCAAAGTATATATTTCCCATTCTTATGTGCCAAATCCAACTATCCTCTTCCTTTCCCAATTGACATTTTCGTTCTTGATCTTATCTAGAATATAGATATTATTAGGTGTCCGGGTAGCAGTAGTAATGAACTTCCATGATCCTTATTTTCTTAATATATATTCTTTTGAGGTAAACAACAATTGATGCCCTTGGTCACACATCTGGCTGACACTTAACAAATTATGATTCATATTATCCACAGTAGAACATTTTTCAGTTATAGTATCCATGTATCCAAGCTTTACTATACCCTTTTTGATAACTTTTGATGAATCATTATTTCCAAAGGAGACATAACCTTTATCCTTTTTTAGAGTTACTAATATACTTTTTTCTCTTGGAATATGCTTGGAGCAGCCATTGTCAACAAACCACTGACTATTGTTGTTTTGATCTTGAAGAGAAATCCCACATTAATGTATGTTCAAATTGTCTTTTCTTTTTCCCCATACCTTTTTATGTTCCTTTTTCTAAACCCTATTGAGTACCTATAGAGACTATCATTCTACAATATTTGGCGATATGTCCAATGTTGTTACACTTGTATCATTCTATTTTAGTTCTCAAGAGACCAAATATGTTATCATTTCTTGGCCATCTAGAGATTCCCTAGTTGCTCCTGTTGTCTAAATTCATTCTTCTTACACAATTTACAGCTTTGTGTCCAAATTTCCACATGAAAAGCAATAGCCATAAAATAAATATTCATACCTTAGAGTAAAGGGTCTTTTTGGAGGAATGGTCTTCTAAAAGGCTTGTCTTTTATCTGGGGCATTTGGTTGTTCTGGATGAGACTTGGATATTTATTCACTTACAACTTCTATATTTGATTCATTTTTGGATGGAATAGAGATCAAGGCATCATCATCATGCTTTTTGTATCCCAGGACAGACTTGTCATAAAATGGATTTTGGTTGTTGATAATTTGTTCTATAATATTGCAACTATTTTCATAGTTCTGAGTGATATCCTTCTTCTGCAGTTCCCCTCTTAAAGATACTATTTCACCCTCGAGGTTTTCTTTTTCTTCTAATAAAGTATTCAATTCTTTTTGCTTCTTCGAACTGAACTTCAGGGTCATCAATAGATTGCTTGGCTTCTTTAGGCATGTGGGTTTTATATCTCATTTATTTTATGTCTGCTTTGAGTAGTGTGTTCTCCTTTCTGGATTTTCTTAGATCTTTCAAGGCACTAATAATTTATGCTTCAAGATCTACTTATCCTTCCTCATGAGATTCTTTAGAATTTGAGTCAACTTCCATGAATAACACTCTTTCTGGTTCACTGTCATTGTCACTATCACTATTGGATTCTTCATCAAATGAGTTGTTGGTTTTCTTTGAGTAGAGACTCTTCTTCTTTCTGAACATCCTCCTTTTTTGTAAGTTTGTAGTTCTTGTGTTTTTTGTACTTTTTGGAGATATCATATCTTCATCACTGTTTGAATTCTTGGCATAAGGACATTTAGAAGAAAAAAACTTGAGATGTAACTACCACGTGCAAAAAAATACCTATCCTAGCACATGCAAAACACTTGAGAGGTAGCTTAACTTTACACTTACATGTGCCTCTTTTAATCTTCTGTACAAAGTTGGCTATCTCTTCATCAAAATCATCATTTCCACTGAAGCTTAATTTTGTCATAGACTTTTCCTTTCTTGAGTTAACTTTTTTTGCTTGCTCAGATGAAGCTTTGAATGTTGCTTCCTTCCTGGGTGATTCTTCATCTTCTATCCCCATTTCGTAAGCAACTAGTGTCCCATGGAGCTGATCTCTTGTCATATTGTCCAAGCTTGTTCTTTCTTCCAAGGATGATATTTTTGGATTGAATCTTTTTGGAAGAATCCTTAATATCTTTTGAGCAACAAGTGATTCATCAAGTTCTTCTCCAAGACCTCTAATAGTATCTACAAATTCATCAACAGGAAGAATATAAGTTGCAATCTCTTCTTCATCCTTAATCCTTAGGTGTTCGAATTGTCCTCTGTAGGTTTGTAGTTTTACTGGTTTGACCTTCTTATACCCTTCATAGGTAGTTTGGATCTTGTCCCATATTTTCTTTGGAGACGTACAATGCATAACTTTGACAAAAAAAAAATTAATGCATTTATGATATGGTTCCTGGGCTTGGAATTAGTACTGTACTTGGTCAACTCATATGCATCTGTCGAAGGATTTCTGGGTACCTTGTATCCATTTTCAACTATTTTCCATTGCACAATTCCTTAAGCTTCCAGAAAATATCTCATCCTTATGCTACAAAATGCATAGTCTGATCCATGAAACAAGGGTGTTCCACTTTTGTTGCGCTTTGCAAAATTGTTCATGATTACCTTCTAGTGGTAAGACTATTCTTGAAGGAACACGCTATGATATCAATTGTTGATCACCTAAGTGTACTGATAGGGGGGGTTGAATCAGTGTACTACAATTTTAACTTTTATTTAGAGAAATATAAGCACGGTTAATTCATTTGTTTCATCAATATAATATTATCACATCATCATCATATAGAAATCACAGCAAGATGCACATTACACTGAATTTTCATGTGGAAAATCAAGTCCTGGGGGAAAAAGCACAGAATCATTTTATAGTAAGATTTGATCCAGTAACAATTGGAACTACAATTCTTATACAACTTTACCATATACAACTAGAAGGGGATCCAACCCACAAGGATTCGAGTTGTTGCAAAACCTCTACTCACATAATTGTGATCCCTAGCACCACCCTACCAGCCTACAGAAGATCTGATCCTGTGGACCTGTCAAGACTGATCAATGTGCTCACTGCTCATTATTTCTCATTGCATTACTCTTAACCTATGCTCATCATCACTGCTCATAACCGATGCTTATTTCCATAGCACATTACCATTGCTCATAATCCTGTAACTATATAAGTGTTTCATGAAAGGTACATCTCGGTCAATTGAATTTCTCTACGCCAATCAAGTCATTGCCAATCACTAACAATGCATATCACTGTCATCATTGCATGATTATCACTATATATATACATATCATTGTGCATATATATTATTGTACTTATACATAATTGTATACAAGCTCATACATAGGAGTTACTGTAAATTACCATACATTATTGTACATGTATATCACTGTAGATTAACCCATATCTCTGTTAATACATATTTGCCAATATATTTTGATAAAATGCAGGATTAAGACCTAAGGATATAATATACTTACCATCATTTGAGATAGAACAAGGTAACCTTTATGGTGAGATAGACCCTTGCAATTATGATTGTAAGCACACGTTCAAAACTGAAAGATGTACCTTTGAAAATTTCTCAAAAAGTAGAGTTGTCAACTGCTGATAAACTCTTTGAAACTCAGGACAGTTGTAACCTCCTCTAAATGTTTGAAACAATGATCTTGACGACAGGATACACTTCCAAAATGTTGGAACTATGACAGGTGTAAGATATAAATATGTCTTCAGAACAAAAACTACTTGCTACCAACCTTGAAACCTTGATAACCTTGGATTGCTAACTGGAAACTCCTCCAAAACTCATGACTGACAAATAGTTGCATAAATTGTGGTTGTAACTAACTTAAGAGTTGACCTTCTCTTAAAATGTAGCCCAAAAAATTTACATTGTAGAATTTGGATCTGAGGAAACTGTAAATTTGGACTGTGTGGGTTGACCAACTCATAAATTTTGGCCAAAAAAATGTTTTTGTTGTGCGTCATAGCTCAGAATTTGACCGATTTTTTTTTTTTTTTATCTATGTACAAATCGGATGCCTCATTGTTTCACCCTCAGTCCTCTATCTATCTGAAATGAAGAGCACTTCTTCACAAAATTCAAACTTGTGTACATAAATGAGGACGTTAATCATTTATTTATACAAATTTGAACCCCCAGTTTCATAGGGTCGATCTACCTTACATTTTTTTTAGTGTGTTTATGGAGGTGAATTCTCCAAAATTTCTTTTAAAATTCTTTTCATTAGTTATTTAAATTAAATTTTGAATTCAAATTCTTATCATTTAAGAAAAATGTTTATTCAGCTTTTAATTAGGGATTAAAAATATTTTATTAATTATTTAATTATTCATTTTTTTGATAAAGTTGGGCCAATCATGTAATTAATTTCAAATTTAATCTAAATTAAGAAAGCTTTTATTATATATTAATTAAATTAGAAATTTTTATTTAATAAATATTTTATTAAACTTTAATTAGGGCTTAAGCTTAAGGTTAGAGATTAGAAAGGGTGATGCTAGGGCTTAAGAAATAGTTAGAGGAAGACGTGTAGGAAGGTTTGGTTTAGAGAAAGGCTATGATGATGCACTATATTAGAAGGTGGTATTAGATTAGGTCACACTCAAGCACCACATCATTTTGTCAGGGCTTCTTATCAAGGACACCAAAACCACCAGAAGGATCGTACAACATCATCATGGAAGAACGAGTGTTTTTCTTAAGAAAGATAAGAGCTTCAACATCCATCAACGAAAATCAAGAGAACCAAAACCAGAGCAAGCAAAAAAGGAGACCTTCAACCAGATGATAACCAAGAGAAACAAAGACTTAAGTTGGACCAAGATATGGCCTAAGGGAAATTCAACAAAGTCAATGGGGAACTGCAATTTTCCCAAGGATTCCAAGGGCTTGGACAACCACAAAAGGACTCCTTTGACTCCAACAGCACAGAAGTATCTAGAGGCACTAAGACACCTCAAGCCCTTACCAAAGAAAAGTTTCCATCAATGAAAAAACTTTATCAACAGTGCTTACAGTCACAATTGAAAGGGTCCATCTCACCATAAAGGCTACCTTGTTCTATCTCAAATGATGGTATGTATAATATAGCCTTAGGTATTAATCATGCATTTTATCAAAATACATTGACAAATATGTATTAACAAATATATAGGTTAATCTACATTGATATACATGTACAATAACTCCTATGTATGAACTCAGTATATAGTGATATACAAGTACAGTAATATCTCAGCATAGTGATGTGGGATGATATACAATGATATGTATATGTATAGTGATAATCATGTAATGATGACAATAATGCAATGATGACAGCGATATTCCTTGTCAGTGATTGGAAATGACTTGATTTCCATAGAGCAATTGATTTGGCAGAGATGTACCTTTCATGAAACACTTATACAATTACAGGATTATGAGCAGCGGTAATGTGCATTGGAAATAAGCAGTGGTTATGAGCAGTGTTATGAGTAGTAATGAGAAATGAGTACATTGATTAATTTTGGCAGGTCCAGGGGTTCAAATTTTTTCTATGGTGGTAGGATGGTGCTAGGGCTCACAATTCTATGAGTAAAGTTGTTGCAACAACTTGAAGCCTAAGGGGTTGGATCCCCTTCTAGTTGTAGTTGATAAAGTTGTATATGAATTGTAATTCCAGTTTTTGTTGGATTAAATCTTACTATAAAAGGATTTGGTGGTTTTTCACCGAGGAATTAGGTTTCCACGTAAATTTTTTGTGTATTTTGCATCTTGTTGTGATTTCTATGATGATGATGTGATGGTGACCGAAGGCCCCTCGAGCGAATGCTTTTGTCTTTCTTGATGTGGATTGGTAGGAAGAATTGTGGCATCCTCAACAACCAGAATTGGTTGAGTGTCCATAGAGCATCTTCGATTGGTCATGTCATTTCTTTTCTTCTCTCTAATTTGTTCAAGAATTTCATTGGGTATCCACTTCCTTGCTGATTTTCTTGCTCGATTGCGTGAGTTTCCCATGACCACAATGATTAATGATATATATGGTTTCCTTTGCTATCTCCCAATGGGAAACTACCCAAGCTTGGTTTCTTTATTTCTCAATTGTGTCTAGATACTCAATACAGGGGGAAGATTGGGAAGAATGTTGCCTTTGCTAGCTCCTCAATTCCAAGAAAAACAATGGTAGAGATGCTCTATGGTGCTCCTTAATGGGAAATTCCCCAAGATTGGTTTCTTTCTTGAGCAATTGTGTCTACATACTCTTGAGCTAGGGGGAAGATTGGGAAGAATGCATTGCCTTTGCTAGCTCCTCAATTGCATGAAAAACAATGGTAGAAATGTTGTATGGTCCTCCTCAATGGGAAATTCTCCAAACTTGGTTTCTTTCTTGCTCAATTGTGTCCACCATACTCCACCACAGTGACCAAGTTAATGTTGCCTTTGCTAGCTCCTCAATTTCAAGAAACACAATGGTGGAGATGCTCTATGTGGCTCCTTGGTCAATTAATGGATGCTTTCTTGCTCAATTCATTCTTTATTTCTTGCTCCTCAATGTATACCATGCTCCAAGCAATACTTAGAAACTTGTGTTGGAGATGCTTGATTCACAAAACAAGTTTGTGTGAAAATATGGTGAAGAAGATAATGTTCACACACTGTCTGTAACTTGAATTTGCGCGTGGACTGTCAAACCTGTGAAAATGAGTTTAGAGTGATTCTCGGACAACTACTGCTACTGTTTATACTGAGGATAAACATGGACACGTTGTTGTTAACTAAAATGGGGGCACGTTTTGGATACATAAAACGCGTGCGGGTTTTACTCTAATAGAATTTTGGAGCATTTAAGAAGGTAGTTGCATAGCTAAGGGATCATTCAAGGTTTAGGGGGAATTAACAAGCACTCCCTTAGTCTTTGCTCCTTAACATCCCCACTTTCTTCATCCTAACTATATTGTTTTACAACTCTAGGGATGTGTAATAAGGGGATACATGGGGATATGTGTGTGTGTGAGAGAGAGATAGGTTAGGGGGTGTTAGTGGTAATGGGAGACATACGAATGTGTGTGTGTGTCAGAGAGATAGTTTAAGGGGTGCTAGTGGTAAGGTCCGACATAGGGATTTGTGTGTGTGTGCCAGAGAGATAGGGTAGGGGGTGCTAGTGGTAAGGGGAGACATAGGGATGTGTGTGTGTGTGCCATGTCAGAGGGGAGACATGAGGATGAGCATAATGATGATGGTGATGATGATGATGATGATGACGGCGATGATGATGAAAATGAATATGAAGATGAAGATGAAGATGAAGATGTTTATGATGATGATGATGATGATGAGGATGAGGATGATGACGATGGTGATGATGATGGCGATGATGATGATGATGATGATGACAATGATATTGATGATGTTGATGATGAAGATGATCATGATGATCATGGCGATGTTGATGATGATGATCAATGATCAATGATAATGACGAGCCATGATGATGATGTTGATGTTGATGATGTTGACGTTGATGATGATGATCATGTTGATGATGATGATGATGATGATGATGAAGAAGAAGAAGAAGATGATGATGATGATGGAGATGATGATGATGATGATGATGATGATGAT
This sequence comes from Pseudotsuga menziesii, assembly GCA_001517045.1. Taxonomy (NCBI): domain Eukaryota; kingdom Viridiplantae; phylum Streptophyta; class Pinopsida; order Pinales; family Pinaceae; genus Pseudotsuga; species Pseudotsuga menziesii. The sequence continues at coordinate 41,358 of LPNX010335047.1, read as the reverse complement.
CAAGATGAAGATGATGAGTTGAGAATGATGAAGATATTTATGATGAGGATGATGATTAAGATGAGGATGATGATGATGGTGATGATGATGGAGATGATGAAGATGATGATGATGATGACGATGATGTTGATGATGATTTTGATGATGAAGATGATCATGGCGGTGTTGATGATGATGATCAATGATCAATGATGATGACCTGGTGATGATGATGACAAGCCATGATGATGATGTTGATGTTGATGATGATGATGATGATGATGATGATGATGATGATGATGATGATGATGATGATGATGACAATAATGTTGATGATGTTGATGTTGATGATGATGATCATGTTGATGACGATGAAGATGATGATGATGATGATGATGAATACGACGACGATGATGATGATGATGATCAAGATGAAGATGATGAAGATGATCATGATGATCATGGTGATGTTGATGATGATGATCGATGATCAATGATCATGGTGATGATGATGAAGTCAGGGATGGCGACGATGATGAAGATGATGATGATGAAGATGATGTTGAGGATGAAGATGAAGATGATGATGATGTTGACGATGATAATGATGATGATGATGATGATGATGATGATGGTGATGACGATGACGATGAAGATAATGATTATGAATATGGAGATGAGGATGATGATGATGATGATGACGATGATGAAGATGATGAAGATGATGATGACGATGATGATGAAGATGATGAAGATGATGATGACGATGATGATGACAACAATGATGATGATGATGACAACGATGATCAATGATCATGGTGGTGATGATGATGAATGAGGATAATGACGATGGTGATGATGATGATGATGATGATGACGACGACGATGATGATGATGGCAATGATGATGATGATGATGATGATGATGATGATGATGATGATGATGTTGATGATGTTGATGATGATGATGATGATGATGATGAAGATGAAGATGAATATGAAGATGTTTATGATGGTGATGAGGATGAGGATGAGGATGATGACGATGGTGATGATGATGGCGATGATGATGATGATGATGATGACGAGGATGTTGATGATATTGATGTTGATGTTGATGATGAAGATGATCATGATGATCATGGCGATGTTGATGGTGATGGTGATGATGATGATGATGAAGTCGAGGATGGTGACGATGATGAAGATGATGTTGAGGATGAAGATAAAGATGATGATGAAGATTGTGATTATGAATATGGCGATGAGGATGATGAGGATGATGAGGATGATGATGATGATGAAGACAACAATGAAGATGATGAAGATGATGATGATGATGATGATGACAACGATGATGATGATGACGATGATGTTGATGATGTTGATGTTGTTGATGATGATCATGTTGATGATGATGATGATGATGATGATGATGATGAAGATGAAGATGAAGATGAAGATGAATATGTTTATGATGATGATGAGGATGAGGATAAGGATGATGACGATGGTGATGATGATGGCGATTATGATGATGATGATGATGTTAATAATGTTGATGATGAAGATGATCATGATGATCATGGATATGTTGATGATGATGATCGATGATCAATGATCATGGTGATGACGATGGTGATGATGATGACGATGGTGATGACGATGATGTTGATGATGTTGATGTTGATGATAATGATGATGATGATGATGATGACGATGATGTTGATGATGTTTATTTTGATGATGATGATCATGTTGATGATGATGATGAAGATGATGATGGTGATGATGATGATGATGATGAAAATGAAGATGAAGATGAAGATTTTTATGATGATGATGATGGTGAGGATGAGAATGAGGATGATGGTGATGATGATGGCGATGATGATGATGACGATGATGTTGATGATGAAGATGATCATGATGATCATGGTGATGTTGATGATGATGATCGATGATCAATGATCATGGTGATGGTGATGTTGATGATGAATATCGATGATCAATGATGCTGGTGATGATGATGATGATGAAGTCGGGGATGGTGACGATGATGAAGATGATGATGATGAAGATGATGTTGAGGATGAAGATGAAGATGATGACGATACTGACGATGATGAGGATGATGATGATGATGATGATGGTGATGACGATGACGATGAAGATTATGATTATGAATATGGCGATGAGGATGATTTCGACGATGATGAAGATGATGTTGAGGATGAAGATGATGATGATGATGATGACAATGATCGATGATCATGGTGGTAGTGATGATGATGATGATGATGAATGAGGATAATAACAATGGTGTTGATGATGGTGATGATGATGATAATGATGATGATGACGATGATGATGATGTTGATGTTGTTGATGATGATGATGACGATGACGATGACGATGACTTTGATGATGTTGATGTTAAGGAATGCCACATTGGATGTGGAGTTCCCAACATAAAGAATCTCACCCAAAAAACCAAGAAATTCAATTTTAAATATATGAAGATTTAATGGGTATATGTAAAAAGGAAAGAATATATATATATAATAACGGGTGGGAATCAGGGTTTAGGGTAGGGTGATACCTTTTTAGAGTTTTCTTTGTTTTTTTTATATTTCTTCCTTATAAATTTGGAATTTTTAAAGGGGGTATTATGCACTTTGGAGTTCCCATTTTTGTAGGGTGTTATTTAGAGTAGCTTTTCAAAAGGAAACATTAGTTTTTTTTGGGAAATGATTCCAATGTATTTCATAGGTTTGCTTCAAATGAGTGTTACAAGGAACATTGCACTTGAGGATTTTATGCATCTCAAGGAGCATGAGGAACGCTACCTTGAGCAACAATGTTTAAAAGTGATAAAAGTAGGATGAAATGTATCATAACCATAACTAAGTCTTATGGTGTTGAGGTCTAATGTGGAGATATTGTTTTGGTATGCAAACAAATTGGAAGATCAAACCATTGATCTCTTGGTCTTGATCATATATTCTAATTGGAAAGGGAAGATAAGGATTAATCATGGTGAATCAAGCCAAACAATCTTGAGCTTGCAAAATGATTTCTAAATAGGCAAATCTCATCAGGAAGAGAATGGTGTTTGAGAGAGAAGGCATTGACCTTGGTTTCAAACACATGATTGAGCAAGAGACAATATGGTTAATCTTTTTTATTGTTTCAAGTGCATTTAGTAGCACGCCAAGGATGAATATTATGTCAAGCCAGTGTCCTCAAGCTTAAAAAAATATTATTCCATATAATCTGAGCCATCAATTCATCAGTTTGGAAAAGAGTGATATTTCTCTTATTTGTTCTTGGTCTAAACTGCTTACTCTCTTATTGTTGTTCATAATGGAGTTTGACAACTCTCTAGTGGGTATGAAAGGTGGAAAATTAGACTAGACTGTCATGGAATTGTCCTTATTTTTTGAGTTAACTTTCTTTGCATGCTTAAATGAAGATTTTAATGCTGCTTCATTTCTAGGAGATTCTTCATCTTCTATCCCCATTTCATAAGCAACCAATGTTGCATGTAGCTGATATACTGTCATATTGTCCAAGTCTATTCTTTCTTCCATGGCTGGTATTTTTGGATTGAACCTTTTTGGAATCATCTTTAATATATTCTAAACAACAACTGATTAATAAAATTCTTCTCCAAAACCTCTAATAGTATTTACAAGTTCATCAACATGAAGAATATATGTTGCAATTTCTTCTTCATCCTTCATCCTTCATCCTTAGGTGTTCGAATTGTCCTTTGTAGGTTTGGATTTTGACTGCTTTGACCTTCTTATCCCCTTCATAGGTAGTTTGGAGCTTGTCCCATATTTTCTTTGCAAACATATAGTGCATAAATTTGACGAAATTAAATGGATTTTCCTAATGCATTTAGGATATGGTTCTTGGAATTTGAATTAGTATTGCATTTAGTCAACTCATCTACATCTGTTGGAGGAGATTTTGGTAGCTTGTATCCATTTTCAACTATTTGGAATTGCTCAATTCCTTGATATTTTAGAAAATATCTCATCCTTATGCTCCAAAATGCATAGTTTGATCCATCAAACAAGGGTGTTTCACTTTTGTTGTGCTTTGCAAAATTTCTCATGATTACCTTCTATTGGTAAGACTATTCTTGAATGAAATTGCTCTGATACCAATTGTTGATCACCCACGTGTACTCAGAGGGGGGGTGTAATACTCCAAAATTTCGTAAAAATTTAAAATTTTTCATATGACATTAAATGTTTGCAATCGTCACTATTGTGGAACATTTAGTTGTTAACGGTTAACTTAAACAGGCTTAAACTAGAACTGATTCTTTTGTTAATTTCTAGTTCTGCATACTTAATTGTTTGCTTTCATAAATCATTGTTAAGGATTTGATTTTACAGGTTATGATTTGGAACAACAAGAATTGAAACATCTGTTTAATTACCAAGTGCTAAGTTTGTTTTAGTGTTTTGTGAAAATATGAAGGAACTTCAGTTGATTCCAAGGCTTACTTATATTTATAGCAAATGTAGGGAAGTGATGCTTATTTTACAGGTCTTATACAAGTAAGACGTTTTGTAACCAATTTTCAGTTCGAGATTATTATCTCAACTAGCATAAAATATAATGCTAGAAAATTTGTTTACTTTACAGCTTTTATCAAAATGAATGAGCTATTGTTGATCTGTATATTTATGTTTTATTTAGTTTTTTCTTGGTAAACATAGTTTATTAAACTGAACATAGTCCAGTTGTTCTTCCATTTCGCTTCAACTATAACTTGTTCATCTAAACTTTATCTATCTATTATCAGTTTAGGTCATGTATGTAATTCTAGTGAAAGGTAATTTGTATAGCAGGTTCTTTAATACCTTATTATTTGATACCAAGGCAATTCATCGATGATTGTCTCAACGATAATCTAATGTTATGCAAACCTAGAAAGAACTAAATCTTGGTATAGTCATATAACATTTGATATTCATATATAGAACTAAATATGTCATGCAGAAAACAAGCTTCTAACTGCTTAAGTAATTACTAGGTATAATTATAATATTATGAACACTATATTGATAATCAATAGTGTTACTATTTGTGTAAGGAAGGAAAGATCATTTACTTATAAAATCTGTTCAACCTAGCCTTCACATAATCTTTGTCTCACAAGGAGATATAAAAATCATTATTACCCTATATCCAAACCAAGTAAGAATCCTTCTATACATTCGAACTTACACACATAAGTGTTTTTCACCAATATATTTTTATAGATTTTCTACAAGGTCTTATAGTTTATCATAGGGTGTTATTTATGATGAAATCAAAGTTAAAGAATTTATTTGTATAACTATTACCCATTTACATGGTGAATAAACATAGTTATAAAACTCTCACCATTATCTTTAAGATTATAACTTGCATATTATGATATTATCCTATCGTTGAAAAGGGTTATAACCAAGTTTTTATATAAAAAAAATGTGTGTGTAGGCTTCTCCTTTGGGTCTTGAACTATAATGTTAAACCCACAACTCACAAATATATCCAACACCATGTGGTAGGCGATTACTCCTAAACCCTAAATTATCGCGTTTACCTATCTTTCATCATTTCTCTAGAATGGGAGAGCCACATGCTCATGTCCGCATGGCCTCACCGTTTCTCTTCTGCTTCAAATGAGAACTTTCACTACTATGGCTTACCTTTACCTATAAGAGTCCTTAAATTCCTCGTTATTCTCTGTGTATGTGAGTTTTATTGCTATTCTTTATCTTTGTGAGTGTGTGGTCTTTGTGACCATTACCAAGCCTCTGCATGAGATATCCTTCAGCACTAGTGTAGTGGTAAAAATCTATAGTGTGAGCTCATTTTTTTGTTTACCTCAGCGTTGATTTGGACTTTCTTGTTAGGGTTTCTTCACAATGCTTCCTTCGTTTCTTGGTGTAAATTTTCTGGTGGCTAGGGTCTGTTCTTATTACCCAGTATGGGGCTGAGGTGAAGTTCTTTAGATAAGACATTTTGTTTTAAAAAAAAATTATAAATCTTTTTTATCATTCACTAATTATTTCCTTAGTTACTTGTATGAGTTTTAACAATTAGTGGTTTCATTTGCGCAGGTTTTTGAATTTGTATAAAGTGTGCTGGAAACCACTGAAAAATACCCTGCAAGGACTCCACGCTTCGTGTCTACCCTAGTAAGCCTCGGTCTCGCATGAGGTTTCTCCTGCACTGGTTGTATGGGGTTTTGGTTGTTTACAGTCCCATCGAAAAGCAACTTCAGTTTTGGTTAACATATGTGTTTTATGTTTATAAAGGCCATGTGGCCGATATTGCAATGTGTTGTAAAGAAAATTTTGAAGCCCCGGCAGCCGTATAGTGATGAAATACTTTGGGGCTTTCATAGTCGTGACTTGATAAAATACTTATATGGCCTTCTTGGCCTTAGTTTGATTACATAAAATGTTTTTTTTGAACATGCTATTAAGCCATGTATTTTGTTGTAAAAAGGCCATTAGGTCGTAACCTCTATGGAGACAGTAGTGGTTTTGATAATGGAAATAGGGTTTAGATGTTGTTTAAAATTTGAATAAACTTTAAATCTTACTGTTTGTAACTTATATAATTGATATATATGCATACTGGGTTTTTAATAAAAAGGATGGCATGCTATGAGATTTTTATCTGTTTTGGTTTATTTTCAATTCTTTTTAAATTTACCTAAATAAAGATATTATTACTGCAATGATATTTGTTTTGATGTATAAAAAGCTAAAGAAATTTTTAAGAAGTTTTATTATGGTTCATGTTCGTAATTGTTTTGATTTTGTTTTAAAGAGAAACAAAATGTTCAAACAGTTGTTTTTTAAAACATAATTTGATTTTTACTGTCAAAATCAGTTAGTTCAGTTAAAAAAAATAGATAAAGGAAAGGTTGAATAGTACAACCTGAGTCTTTATTGTTTTCTTGGATTAGAATGTTTTAAAGGTATTTACTTAAATTTTCTTAGTTTAATTTTACCAAACAGTTTTAATACTATTTTCTGTGGAAAAAGTATTTAATTTTGTATATTCATCTATTAGATAATTGTGGTTATATAAATGAAGAACGAATGCTTTAAGTAAATTTGGGTGAAACTGTATAACTCCTCTGCTAGTAAAAGAGGAGGTAATGATAGTCAAATTTGACAGTTTCTTCAAAATAGGTTTTTATTTATAAAATCATAATTAATTTTAAATTATTACAGGGTTTAATATTTGATTATAATGTTATTCAAGTTACATTTTTACTTAGATTAATGATGAAGTTGTCTAAGTAATTTCTAGCTTCATTTTACTGTTTCTTTAAGTTAATCCTTCTTATTTATTTTCTATTTTTATAATGTCTTTTAGTTACTATAATAATAGAATTATAGTAAATCACTTATCTGCTGTGTCAATAAGTGCACAGACTATGTATATATATATTTTTAAATATTTCTTAGAGACAGATTTGTTTATGTTATGATAATGTACTCTGTCTAAGGAAAATTTCTAAAATAAAAAGGAAAACATACTTTTGATTAACCCTATGAAATCTGTAGAAAGTAAATAAACACATTAAAACACACTTCTTTCGATTATCTATCAGAATTTAACCTAACCTAATATACTAGAGTACTACCTTTAAAAAGGTGTAGAAAAATCCAGTTACGTATTTTTTTATCTATTAGTAAAATTGGAAATTCTTCTAATCATTTACCCTAATCTATATCTAAACCAACATTTGACTATATTTTCACAGTAGAAGTTTTCATTAAATAATCCTAATAACATAAGAACAAAAGCATAACACATTATTGCTTAAATTCAATCCTTCTTGATCTAAATATGCAATTACAAACTAGATAAATCATGTAGAACCTAGAAATGTAGATGAGGTGACAACAACTTAAGGAACCTGTTCCTCCCGACCAACTCCTAGAGATAGCTGAACTACAAATATCAAGACCCCGAAGCTTGTCTTCTGGTCCACCTGGTAGAAGTACTGGGTGAGAGATGTAGTTTAGTAATCCTTTGCAACTCTATTGAGTATTCAACAGTAAATCTATTCTACTTGCAGTAGTATGAACTCAACTTAAAATAGCTTCACTAGTTTAGAACTTCAGCACTTTTCAATCAAAAAAAGCTTCTACTAGTCCCCTCCATCGAATTTCCTTGTGCACTAAATTCACTTAGAATTTTCACAAGTGAAGGATAAGCAGCCTCAGCTATATTCAATGGGAAGTTTTATTAACATGCCTAGGTATTTTGGTTCAGTTTTCACTTAATGAGACACCTACTCTTGTTCCACTTTCTTGAGGAACATGATCACAAAAATAAAGAAGTTGCCTCCTGCAACAGCTAGAAGTAGTTTGAGGATGCTTCCAAGTGTCAATCTGCTCTCAACCCAGCCTATTCCACCAAGTGACCAGTAAAACACTCATTTAACAACCTCCTTAAGCTGTTGTCTCATCTTTCATTTATTAATTAATAAAATATTCAACAATTACATTCAACTATCCTTGACCTCACTTGGTTATTAATTACAAAGTTTATAATAAAAATATAACATAATATTTCTTAAAAAACATAAAATGTTTTGCAATTTGGGGCATGTGACCTACACACCTCTTTAAATATAACATCATCCTCAATGTTGTTTATTCTTCCTCCTTAGAATTGCCCTGGAACAAAATTGGATGTGTAGCCCACATATGACTCTGCAATTCCCATGTGGATTCTTTTGGACTAAGGTGCTTCCATTTCACCTTCACCTGACCAATGGTGCAATCCTGAAGCAAGATCTCCCTACTTTCGAGGATACAGTTCGGTTCCACCAGAAAATCTCCTTCAGGTTCCACCTGCACATCATTCCAGTTTATAACATGAGTAGCATCATGTACATAGTTTTTTAAGAGAGAAATATGAAAAACATTATGAACCTTCAAATTTGGCAGTAAAGCCAATTGATATGCCACCTGTCCTATTCTGGACGGTATCTCAAAAGGTCTGCAATATCGGGGTGCCAACTTAGCACAACTTCCTAATCTCAAGGAACTCTTTTTAGGCCTTACCTTTTATAAAGACATGTTCACCCACCTGAAACTCTTTTTGAGTTCGTTTAAAATCTGCTTGACTTTTTTGTCTATCTTGTGCAACTTTCAAGTTACCTTGCACCTGTTTTACAATTAACTCCATCTCTTTTAGTAGTTCAGGTCCTAATTATAACCTGCCAACTGGGTTACTCCATGAGATGGGGGTATTGCACTTTCTACCATACAAAATTTCAAATGGACTGTATCTTGCTGAAGCTTGGTAGTGATTGTTGTAAGAAAACTCTACTAGGTGTAAGTAATCTTCCCATTTACCTGGTTGTTCCTTAACATACATTCTGAGCATATCTTCCAACACTTGATTTACTCTTTCAGTATGTCCATCCATATGGGGATGAAAAGAGGTACTGAAATTTAAAGTAGTATTCAGGCCTTTAAACAAAGACTTGCAGAAATTACCTGTAAACTTAGGGTCTCTGTCTGAAATTATAAGTTTCGGTATTCCATGTAAACAAAATATTGGTTTCATGAATATATCAACAATATTAGCAGCCTTGTAAGTGGTTTTTACAGGTATAAAATGAGCTGCTTTACTAAGTTTATCAATGACTACCATTATTGAGTCATTCAAATTTTGATTTCTAGGTAGACATGTAATAAAATCAAGACTGATTATTTCCCCCTTCTAGCTAGGGATAGGTAATGGCTGTGGTAATCCGGCTGGATGTTGGTGCTCAGTATTAACTTGTTGACATTCAAAACACTTGGAAATGTATTCTGCTAGTTCATTTTTCATGTTTGGCCAAAAATAGTCCTTCCGTAACATGGTTATAGTCTTCTGATAACCAGGATGTCCTGAGTAAGGAGTCTTATGAATTTCATTTAAAATAAATAACTTAATCTTAGGTACATTAGGTATATACAGCCTGTCTTTATATAGTAATAATCCTTTTTCATTGAGACTATATCCTGTACTTAAACTTTCAGTTAAATTTTCTGTTACTTTTGCTTGTAATTTCTGATAATTTTCATCCAATCTCACTCCTTCTAGATGTTCTTTTAAATATGTTTTATAAGTGTTGATTGCTGCTACAAAATTTAATTTTGCATTTCTGCTTAGAGCATCAACAACCTTATTTTCTTTTCCCTTAATATGTTGGATTTCAAAATCGTACTCACTAAGGAAAGCTATCCACATATCTTGCCTCGCGTTTAAGTTAGGTTGATCCAACAAATATTTTAATCCTTTATTATCTATCATTAATATAAATTTTCTTCCGATTAATTCATGGTGCCACATATTCAAGAAATGTATGATGGCATCCAACTCTAAGTCATAGGTTGCATAGTTCTTCTCATGAATCTTAAGCTTCCTAGACTCATATGCAATTACATGTCCTTCTTGAGTTAAAACTCCACCTAGACCATCATTGCAAGTGTCAGTGCATAGCATAAAGTCTTTATTAGGATTAGCAATTCTTAAGATTGGTGTAGTAGTTAGTAATGTTTTAATTTTTTAAAAATTTCTTCACACTTTTGACTCTACTCGAATTTATTCCCTTTCTTATGTACAGAAGTTATGGGATTTGCAATTCTTGAAAACCCTTCAATGAATCTTCGATAATAGCCAGTAATCCCCATGAATGATCGTACGTTAGTTATGTCCTTTGGGACTGGCCATTATTCAATTGATTTTATCTTTTCTGGATCAACTAAGATCCCTTCTTTAGTTACTACATGGCCCAAGTACTGTATTTTATCCTTAAAGAAATCACACTTACTAAATTTAGCATAAAACTGATGTTTTTGCAATTCTTGTAAAACAATTTTTAAGTGCTCCTTATGTTCTTCTTTAGAATTAGGATAAATTAGAATGTCGTCAATGAATGCCACCACGAATTTATCAAGGTATTTATGCAACACATCATTCATTAAACACATGAAGACAGTTGAGGCATTAGTAAGCCCAAATGGCATAACAACAAACTCATAGTGACCATATCTAGTCCTAAAAGCTATTTTAAAGATGTCTTCATCTTTGATTCGGACCTGGTGATAACCAGATCATAAATCAATATTTGAGAATACAGTTTCTCCCCATAGCTGATCAAATAGATCATCTATGCAGGGCAACAAGTATCTATTTTTAATGGTCATTTTATTAAGTCGATGGTAATCAATGCATAAGCGTAGAGTATCGTCCTTCTTTTTAACAAAAATAACAGGTGCTCCCCAAGGAGACACACTGGGTGTGATATACTTCTTATCGATAAGTTCTTTTAACTATGATTTTAATTCATTTAATTCCAATATATTCATTCGATAAGGGGCTTTTAAGCTGGGCAATGCACCAGGTACCAACTCAATAGTGAATTCTAACTCCCTTTTCGGAGGCAGTCCCAGAAATACATCCGAATACCCCCTCAGGATTGGAATATCTTCCTGTTTTAGTTTATCTTCATTATTAGTATGTTCTTCATTAATTACGGTTACAACAAAGGATTTACAACCCTTCCAAACAACTTTCTTTAATTACAAAGCAGATATTTGTCTGATAGATGTTTCCTAGGGATTCCTGTTATGTTTATTGTTTCTCCTTCATTATTTTCGCAAGTAAAGGTTTTACCGAAATAGTTTAGAACTACTCTATGTTGTTCCAACCAGTCCATACCAATTAACATATCATAAGAACCTAAAGGAAGTACATTAAGCTTGACAGAGGTTTCAAACTGATCCATGTTTACAGTACAATCTTTTACAAAACTAATCACTTTTATTTTTGTGCCAGTAGCTAGCTGAACTAACCATGACTTTGAAAACTTTTCTACTGATAACTTGCATTTTTCTACCAAATCAGGAGAAATATAACTTAATCTATCTCTTGGATCAATTAAGATATATATAGGTGTTTGATTCAGCTTACCTTCTACTTCCACCATGGAATTTTGATAATCCGCCTGCCTATTTTCCAGTGCTGCATTGATCCTGGGCATTGTCCTTGCTAAATCATCAACAGTCATCTCCTCCTACACCGTATTTATGTTGCTTACAGTCTTCTTTCAGTTAGGGAAAAATGATGCATAATGAGGCCCATTACACTCCCAACATTTTACCGGTTCTTTATGTTCATTATTCTTAGTATAATTGTTGTGATTATTAACAGGTTCTTTATTTCTAGTGCCATTAGGGTTTAACTATGGATTACCTTTATTTCCTTGGAAATTCTTATTAGAAAAATTGTGTGTGTTATTATTCCTAAAATTGTGGTTAGGTACGAAACCCTTCTTATTTTGTTCAAAATTATTAGACCTTTTAGCCTTCTAGTTTGACATGCTTTCCTTTTTGTGGTTATTCTCATAGCAAAAATTCGCCTTTTGCATGGCCTCCTCTAAGGTTTTTGGATGATCCTATTCAATTCTGTCTTTAATATGAAAAGGTAAACAGCTTAGAAATTGTTGTACCTTAGGATTCTCATCCACAATGTAAGGCACGTAACGTAGCAGACTTAAAAATTTACGGTTTAATTCTTTCATGTTCATTGTTCCTAGCTTCAGTTCATAAAATTCCTTAGCTCGCTCTTCATAGTACTGTTCTGACAAGAACTTCTTTTTAGATTATTTCTTAAAGGTACTCCAATTAATGTTCTTTTCCCTAATACCTTTTACTTGTTTTAGATCTTGCCACCAAATATTTTCCTTCCCAGTTAGGTTGTAAATGGCCATTCTTGCTTTTAGCTTATTAGATTAATTATAAATTTGAAAATACTTCTTTATCTCAGACAGCCATGATTTAGCCTCTTCTCCTTTCTCAGTTTCACCATTGAAAGTTGGTGGTTTTATCTTCTTAAATTCTCCTGAAATTTCTTCATAAGGCTTAAATTTTCTTTTTCTTGAATGATAATTATCTTCACCACTAATCACTAGTGCACTGAGGATTCTTCCTATGTGAGTCACCATAAATTTCAGAGGACGAACTACTTTCAATTTTAGACTGTTTAAACTTTTTACTTTTGTGTTGGTAAGACATATCTTCATATCCTCTCTGTTTATCTTTTTCTTCACTACTATCACTACTGTACTGATGATTCTTTCTATGTGAGTCGCCATAAATTTCAGAGGATGAACTACTTTCGATTTTAGACTGTTTAAACTTTTTACTTTTGTGTTGGTAGGACATATCTTCAGATCCTGTTTGTTTATCTTTTTCTTCATTCTGAAATTTTTCCATCAATATCTGGTTCAGTTCCTCTTGAGCTCTCAGAATTCTTTCATTTTCCTTTTTGGCTGTTTCCATCTTAGTTATTAATTCTTTAACAGTTTGTAAAAAATTTGAAGAATTTTTATTTATTTCTTCCTGAACTGGTTCTCTTCTAGAATTACCTTGTTCATTAAACAGGGACTCTTCATCTGCATATTCCTCAAGTCTTTGCATACCTGCAGTTTAGCTTTGAAAAATTTTCTGGAATAACATTTCCAAAAGAAAAATAATAATCAGTATGCATGCATTTAATCTACTGTTTATCTATGTAGGTCAAGCCTCATTCAGGCCTAGTGTCTGAACTTGTGCTCTGATACCACATGTAATACTCCAAAATTTTGTAAAAATTTAAAATTTTTCATATGACATTAAATGTTTGCAATCATCACTACTGAGGAACATTTAACTGTGAATAGTTGACCTAAACAAGCTTAAACTAGAACTGATTCTTTTGTTAATTTCTAGTTCTACATACTTAATTGTTTTCTTTCATAAATCATCGTTAAGGATTTGATTTTGTAGGTTATGATTTGGAACAACTGGAATTGAAACATCTGTTTAATTACTAAGTGCTAAGTTTTTTTTACTGTTTTGTGAAAATATGAAGGAACTTTAGTTGAGTTCGAGGCTTACTTAGCTTTATAGCTAATACAGTGAAGTGATGCTTCCTTTACAGGTCTTATACACGTAAGACATTTTGTAACCAGTTTTCGGTTCGAAATTATTATCTCAACTAGCATAAAATATAATGCTAGTAAATTTGTTTACTTTACTGCTTTTATCAAAATGAATGAGGTATCGTTGATCTGTATATTTATGTTTTATTTAGTTTTTTTTTTGGTAAACATAAGTGTTTAGTAAACTGAACATAGTCCATTTGTTCTTCCATTTCGCTTCAACTATAACTTGTTCATCTAACTTTTATCTATCTATTGTCAGTTTAGGTCATGTACGTAATTCTAGTGAAAGGTAATTTGTATAGCAGGTCCTTTAATACCTTATTATTTGATACCAAGGAAATTCATCGATGATTGTCTCAACGATAATAAAATGTTATGCAAACCTAGAAAGAACTAAATCTAGGTATAGTCATATAACATTTGATATTCTTATATAGAACTAAAGATGTCATGCAGAAAACAAGCTTCTAACTGCTTAAGTAATTACTAGGTAGAATTATAATATTATGAACACTATATCGATAATCAATAGTGTTACTATTTGTGTAAGGAAGGAAAGATCATTTACTTATAAAATCTAT
>LPNX010335047.1:0-26401 GCA_001517045.1 Pseudotsuga menziesii | reverse complement strand
ATATATCCAATGCCACGTGGTAGGAGATTACTAGAGAGGGTTTTGACTTTTGGAATTCTAATATAAAAATCTCCCTAAACCCTAAATTATTGCATTCACCTAGCTTTTATCATTTCTCTGGAATGGGAGAGCTAAAGGCTCATGCTCGCATGGCCTCACCATTTCTCTTCTGCTACAAATGAGAACTTTCACTGCTATGGCTTACCTTTACCTGTGAGAGTCCTTAAATTCCTTGCTATTCTCTACGTATGCGAGCTTTACTGCTATTATTTATCTCTGTGGGTGTGTAGTCTTTGTCACCATTACCAAGCCTCTGTGTGAGCTATCCTTTAGCATTGGTGTAGTGGTAAAACTCTATAGTGTGAGCTCAGTTTTTGGTTTCCTTTATATTTGATTTGGACTTTCTTATTAGGGTTTCTTGACAATGCCTCCTTCATTGCTCGGCATAAATTTTTGAGTGGCTAGGGTCTGTTCTTGTTACCTAGTACGAGGCCGAGGTCAAATTCTTCAGGTAATACATTTTGTTTTTAAACAAAATTATTAATATTTTGCACCGTTCACTGATTATTTCCTTAGTTACTTGTATGAGTTTTAACAATTAGTGGTTTCATTTGTGCAAGTCTTTGAATTTGGATAAAGTGTGCTGGAAACCACCGAAGAATACCCTGCAAGGACTCCACGCTTCGTGTCTACCTTGGTAAGCCTCAGTCTCTCCTGAGGTTTCTCCTGCATTGGTTGCATGGGTTTTTGGTGGTTTAGGGTCCCATCGGAAAGCAACTTCAGTTTTGGTTAACATGTGTGTTGTCTGTTTAGAAAGGCCATGTGGCCGAGACTGTAATGTGTTGTTAAGAAAATTTTGAAGCCCTAGCGGCCATATGGTGATGAAATACTTTAGGGATTTCACGACCGTGACTTGATAAAATACTTATGCGACATTCTCGGTCGTAGTTTGATTACAGAAAATGTTATTTTTGAACAGGCTATTAAGCTGTGTCTTTTGTTGTAAAAAGGTCATTAGGTCGTAAACTCTATGGAGAAAGTAGTGGTTTTGATAATGGCAATAGTGTTTAGATGTTGTTTATAATTTGAATAAGATTGAAAGATTACTCTTTGTAAATTATATAATTGATAATATATACATACTGGGTTTTTAAGAAAAACGATGGCATGCTATGAGATTTTAATCTGTTTTGGTTTATTTTCAATTCTTTTTAAATTAACCTAAATAGAGATATTATTACTGCAATGATATTTGTTTTGATGTATAAAAAGATAAAGAAATTTTAAAGAAGTTTTATTATGGCTCATGTTCGTAATTGTTTTGATTTTGTTTAAAATAGAAACAAAATGTTTAGACAGATGGTTTTTAGAACAGAATTTGATTTTTACTATCAAAAGCAATTAGTTCAGTAAAAAAAATAGATAAAGGAAAGGTTGAATAGTACAACTCGAGCCTTTACTATTTTCTTGGATTAGAATGTATTAAAAGGTATTTACTTAAATTTTCTTAGTTTATTTTTACCAAACAGTTTTGTTTTTAGTGGAAAAAGTATTTAATTTTGTATATTCATCTATTAGATAATTGTGGTTATATAAATGAAGAACGAATGCTTTAAGTAAATTTGGGTGAAACTATATAGCACCTTTTCTAGTAAAAGAAGAGGTAATGATAGTCATATTTGACAATTTCTTCAAAATAGGTTTTTATTTATAAAATCATAATTACTTTTAAATTATTACTGAGTTTAATATTTTATTATAATGTTATTCAAGTTACATTTTTACTTAGATTAACGATGAAGTTATCTAAGTAATTTCTAGCCTCATTTTACTGTTTCTTTAAGTTAATCCTGCTTATTTATTTTTTGTTTTTATAATGTCTTTTAGTTACTATAATAATAGACTTATAGTAAATCAGTTATCCACTATGTCAATAAGTGCAGAGACTATGTATATATATATATTTTTAAATCTTTCTTAAAGACATATTTTTTTATGTTATAATAATGTACTCTGTCTAAGGAAAATTTTTGAAATAGAAAGGAAAACATACTTTTGATTAACCCTATGAAATTTGTAGAAGGTAAATAAACACATTAAAACACACTTCTTTCAATTATCTATCATAATTTAATCTAACCTACTGTACTAGATTACTGCCTTTAAAAAGGTGTGGAAAAATACAGTTAGGTATTTTTTTATCTATCAATAAAATTGGAAATTCTTCTAATCATTTACCCTAATCTATATCTAAACCAATATTTGACTATCTTTTCACAGTAGAAGGTTTCATTAAATAATCCTAATAATGGAAGAATAGAAGCATACCACATTATTGCTTAAATTCAATCCTTCTTGATCTAAATATGCAATTAGAAACTAAATAAATCATGTGGAACCTATAAATGTAGAAGAGGTGACAACAACTTAAGCAACCTGTTCCTCCCAACCAACTCCTGGAGATAGCTGAACTACAAATCTCAAGACCCCCGAGCTTGTCTTCTAGTCCACCTGGTAGAAGTACTGGGTGAGAGATGTAGTTTAGTAATCCTCTCCAACTCTATTGAGTATTCAACAATAAATCTGTTCTTCTTGCAGCAGCATGAACTCAACTTAAAATAGCTGCACTAGTTCAGAACTTCAGCACTTTTCATGCAAAACAAGCTTCTACTAGTCCCCTCCATCGAATTTCCTTGTGCACTAAATTCACTTAGAATTTTCACAATTGAAGAATGAGCAGCCTCAACTGTACTCAATGGGAATTTTTATTATCATGCCTAGGTCTTTTGGGTCAGTTTTCGCTTAATGAGCCACCTGCTCTTGTTCCACTTTCTTGGGGAACATGACCACAAAAATAAGGAAGTTTCCTCCTACAACAGCTAGAAGTAGTTTGAGGATGTTGCCAAGTGTCAATATTCTCTCAACCCAACCTATGCCACCAAGTGACCAGTAAAACACTCATTTAACAACCTCCTTAAGCTGTTGTCTCATCTTTCATTTATTAATTAATAAAATATTCAGCAATTACATTCAATTATCCTTGACCCAACTTGGATGTTAATTACAAACTTTATAATAAAAATATAACATAATGTTTCTTAAAAACATAAAATGTTTTGCAATTTGGGGCATGTGACAGGGGGGGGGGGGGGGGGTTGAATCAATGTACTGCAGTTTTAAATTTTATTAAGAGAAATTTAAATGCAACCCTTCGGTCACCATATCAGTAGAAGAACGAGCACTGCATGGCACTGATCAAGGAGTAAAACATAGGTGCACATCAAGGCCACCTGAAACCTTTGCAGATTTAATTGAATGCATGTTTACAAGTGACGAAGTTAGAGAGACATTGAATGCTGAAGGTATGCTCAAAGAAGACAATGTTGTTCATACCACTCAAGAGGATTTCCAATTGCTACTGTCTGACCTTCAGGAAGACACGGAAGGACATGAAGCTCATGTTCAAACGCCAAACCGACCGGGTGATATGGTATAGGGTGCAATTCCAACCTCCCTACCTCTATTAGAAACTTTATGACGAAGAACTCCAAAACATATACAAATCGATGAAAGTCTCATTGGTTTGCTTGAAGGCACGCTGTCTAAACGCAGTATTTCATATCAAGCTCAACAGATACTTGTCAACTATTTTGATTCTAAATGTGATGGAGATAAATGTAGATCATTTTTATCGTTGTTAAAATCTAGGTCTGTGACTGTTGTTAGGAAAAACTTAAGGATAAAGATGATAAATAGTTCTGAACCAAGTTCTTATGTTATCAGAATTTTGGTAGATGTATTACATAATATTGGAAAGAAATCTCATTCAAATGATCGCAATGCAACTTTCCATGTGTTTTCATAATCAATTGTGAACAAAAGCACCAGGGCCCATCGCCTTCTTAAGCCTACATCCAAACTTGTAGGATTGGATATCAAAGCACTCCATAGGTATTGTTCTAGAAGAGAACAACTTGACTCTGGTGGAACAGATTTCTGGTCCTTTGTTGGCAGGTTTCCATGCTCTGATATGAATCTCATTGATGTGGTCAAGGGACTGGTGCAAGAGTTTTGGCATGATAATAGTATACTTTCATCCAACCAAAAATATGTACTAAAATTGACAATAGGTTCAAGGGATGGTGAGCCCCACATTAAACATTTTTCTGACATGACACAAATAGAATTATATGAGAGATTTAGGCATGAACATAATGAACTTAACTTGGGCCAAATATCCTTCGAGAAATGCAAACCATGGTATGTTAAAATAAACACAACTCGTAACACATGTTGTTGTCGATATCACATTGAGTACGTTTATTATTATGACACATATATACATATATTACGTGTTTTGCATAACACACTTGTGCTGGAATGCTCAACTACATTGCCACCGACATCATCTAGGGAGTTTATCCATAGCATCTTGTGTAGAAGGAAAAAAGGTTGCGCATTTTATCAAAGGCCTTGTGTAGATGGGACATGCCCAAGGTGTGGTGGAATGACATTTTTGGAAAAATGCATACATGTCACCGATGAACATGAACTTGGGAGACATGAATTGAACTTGTAGTCATTCAAATATGTCACATATGATATTGGTGGAGGAAATGAAAGGAAAAAAATACAATTGGTCACCTCTCAGGTTAGCAATGAGTTCCTGAATAGTATTTTTTCCTTCATCTATTTCTACTTCATATATGTAACAACCTATTGATCTGTACATCTTTATTGTTGATCTACCAGGTGTAGAAATAATAGATCAATGCTATGAGCAATGATGCTAAGAAGAAGCACAGGAAATAGATCTTGCTACTAAGAATTCTCACAAGCATACACATGAAAAATCGAGAGAAGAAAAGAGACTAAATCACATGAATGAAGAGATGAATATTGGTGTGTATCCTTCCATTTAATAATGATGAATAATAGTGTACATAAATAGTACATCCCTCATAGGAAAATTGAGTTGTATGGAAACAACTCATAAAGCTCAAAAAGGCTGACTTACCAAAATATAGCAAGCCCTCATAGGTGGCTAAAGCACTTCCCAAATTGATCAAGGACCTCATGAGTTGGAAAAAACATGAGTGAGTTTTCAAGGAGATGGAAAAAACATGCTAATCCTAGAAAATGGAGAAAAACTAATGGAGGATGGGTTGGAAACAAAAGCTCCCAGTTTCCTAGTTGACTAGCTTTTATCTTATCCATAGAAAAGTAGGAAAAGAAGAAAAAGCAGAATCTGCTATAAACTCATGTATACTAATTCTGGATGGTCAAAAGGTGGTCAAGATCAACCCAGAATTGGAAATAAATCATTCCTAGGATATAGATGGCATGTATTGACTTTAAGGTGCAAGTGGATGCCAACAATTAAGCTAGTGGGTGAATAATTAATGAAGTAATGATTAATTATTGTATCCTAAGTTGTGAGTGGGTTTAATATATTCCAAAACCCCCCTATAAGTCTGACTTTAGGATGGTATGATAAAAAAATATGGATGCCTATGGATGCATATAGGGCATAGCAACAAGGCTATGGTCACCCTTTAACAATTATTATGTCCAAAAAAGTGAGGAAAGAGGCAAAACCACATGGGAAAAATCCTCCCTCAAGATAGGACAAGGCACAAAATTTGAAATATGTATTCAACATATCTTCATCTTCACATTAATGAGCTTACTAAACTGCTTCTGGATGAAGGACTTGTTGAAGAAATAATGAACTCCATGATCATGCGCTAGAGTGTAGAACCTACAAGAAGGAAGAGGAGAGGCTCCTTGTATCTCATCAACTGATGAAGTAGGAGTATTATCTGAATGCTTCTTTTTTCTTTCAAACTCTGATCTTCAAACACAATATGAAATGGAAAAGAGATCTGTGCATACTCCTTTCCAAAGAGTACAAAAATTAAGACAATTTATTTCACACCCAATTCCCTGAATAGCTGCAAAATTGTGATGTGGATCACATGTCAATCTTCCAATCTGATGTAGAAATTGTATAGATCTGATATGAGGCTGATAAAAATCTGAAATATCAGAAATATTAGCATATGGAATAGCAAGGATAAAGGCTTCAATGGCTCCATGAAGATATAGGGCTAGACTAGGAAAATTATGAGCAAGTGGGGAAAACTGATAGGTGTAAAAATCTGAATGATGGATGGGCATAAGATATGAACCATAAGTTTTTAGAACAGATCCAAACATGTTTAATATCATTCCATATATGACTAAGGTCATGGATAACCATCCATTGAAAGTTATGAAAGACTTCAAACCATGTAAGATAAATATCACTGCATAAGAGACCAATGAGGAATCAACTAGTGAGCTTGGGATTTGTATAGTCTTAGGATTATTCAGAGGTATGGTATATGGCATGGATGGTGTTATGATATTTGTATCAACCTGAAAATATGCTTCTAAATCAGAATCCAAAGGATCACATATAAGCATATCAATAGACTCATGGGAATACACTAGTAATGAATCCTCTGTATGAAAGGAGGAAAGAATGAGATGTTCACAATCTTCAAGAAGGCTCTGAGTATTGATGCCAAGAAAAAAGGAGGATATGTTGAAGCACATGAGATCAAGTGAGGTAAGTGGTATGACACAAATAAGGCTTGATGTGGCTAAGCAAACATCCTGGAAGTCACTGGGTTGCGCACCATTAATGAGAGAGGTATGCAAGAGGTGTGAAGAATCTGGCACATAGATATCAGAATCTAAGATATGATATTTAGAGAAAAATGAATGGCTTATATGATAATAATCAATATCAGCAGCAGCTCCATATGTTACTTCTTTTTCATCAATAGTATCATAAGAAGAAAAATCACCTTCGAGAGACACAGAAAAAGATGGCTCTTCAATATTTGCTTCTTCATTGAAGGAGGAAGCATTCGAATGAAAGAGGGAAGCAGCAACATGAACTGTATGAGAAAATTCTTCGTCATGATCAACTTCATCAGAAAATATAGAGGCCAAGAAATCTTGAGAAAGAGAACAAGAGGAGATGCCACGTTCGCTCCATGCTTCATCTTCAATTTCCTGCAAACCAAAAGCTCTGTCCAAAATTTTCCAAAGCTCAAATGGATACTCAGCAGAATCCATGAGATGATATATATTTGGAGACATTCCCAAACACATAATTCCATAATCTCTATCACAATTATTAAGCCAATCAATCTTCTCTTCATAAGACTCAGGTTCACTCAATGCACTAATGGAGACATCAAAGAGACATTGCCTCTTCAAGTATGCCCTCATCTTTGGCTTCCAATCAGCATAGTTGAAAGGAGATAGTAGAGGAACTTTTGAATCCATATATAAGTTGTTGATATGCTCTAGTAGATACTCTCTGCAACCTGCAAAACAAACTAGGAGAAAATATTGTAAGCCAGACAAGCTCTTCTTCAAATAGGGATAGGAGACTGGATGCGCTCCTCAAATCTGTAGAACTTGATCAACCTACTACTCTGATACCATGTATAAATAATAGATCAATGCTATGATCATTGATTCTAAGAAGAAGCACAGGAAATAGATCTTGCTACTAAGAATTCTCACAAGCATACACAGGAAAAATAGAGAGAAGAAAAGAGACTGAATCACATGAATGAAGAGATGAATATTGGTGTGTATCCTTCCATTTAATAATGATGAATAATAGTGTACATAAATAGTACATCCATCATAGGAAAATAAAATTGTATGGAAACAACTCATAAAGCTCAAAAAGGCTGACTTACAAAAATATAGCAAACCCCCATAGGTGGCTAAAGCACTTTCCAAATTTATCAAGGACCTCACGAGTTGGCAAAAGCATGAGTGAGTTGTCAAGGAGATGGAAAAAATATGCTAATCCTAGAAAATGGAGAAAAAATAATGGAGTATGGGTTGGAAACAAAAGCTCCTAGTTTCCTAGTTGACTAGCTTTTATCTTATCCATAGAAAAGCAGGAAAAACAGAAAAAGCAGAATAAAGAAGAATTTGTTGTAAAGTCCTGTATACTAATTCTGGATGGTCAAAAGGTGGTCAAGATCAACCCAGAATTGAAAATAAATAATTCCTAGGATATAGATGGCATGTATTGACTTTAAGGTGCAAGTGGATGCCAACTAATTAAGCTAGTGGGTGAATAATTAATCAAATAATGATTAATTATTTTATCCTAAGTTGTGAGTGGGTTTAATATATTCCAACACCAGGTACTGGTATGCAAATTCATGGAGGAATTATTTGAAAAGACACAACAGTATGTAAAGCATGTACACATGGCTCGTTGGCAAGATGAGCAGTTTATAGCATGAAGGGATACATTTCCTATTGGAACTATATTATTAGTGGTCGATTTTACGGAAAACTACACTCTTCAACCATAAAACGAGATTTGGATTCAATATTATCACTCAGATTAGGTCAACATAATGGTCCATATCACCTATAGACGTGGGGCAGATAGTACTAAAGAGAACAAGGTTATATTGAAGGAGTATCACTTTTACATAAGTGATGACAGGTGTCATGACTCGGCTTTTGTACAACACAACTTTCAATTGTTCTACAAACACTTGGAGGATAACAATATACATATGGAACAACATTGGATTTGGTCTGATGGTTGTGCGGGGAAATTAAAAAATTCTCGTGTCTTCCTATGGTTGTGTATTCTCCACAAGAGGCATAAGGTGCCACATATTTGGAACTATTTTGAGACTGGAAACAGAAAAGGGGAACATGATGGAGCATGTGCATGCATCAAGACTACATTACATAGGCAAGAGATGAAATTCACAACTATTTCACTCATCCAAGATGCAAATACCGTTGTTGCATGGTGTTCTTCGGTGATGGGGTAGGGAGCTAGAAGGAAAGAAGACCAATCATCTAAAAAAGCACATGTAAATAGATATTTTTGGGACGTGGTCGATGTAGATTGATCACACCTATATGAGTGCAAGTCCGTCCAAGGAACTCGTGCATTCCATTTAGTTAGGATGTTAGACAATGCTATAGTTGAAATGTGGACAAGAAAACTCTCTTTTTCTTGTTATCCATGTAGCAGTGGTGAATGGGACAACTGTGAATCCACAGATTGGGTTGACAGGTGGGATCGTGTATCACTCCCCATTGGTTGAAAAATAACTTCAGAATTATCCTAGTTGGAGGAGGGCCAGTCGAGTATTTCACATGACTATGACCACATTTCAGATCTCATACAACCAGGTTCGACTATTATGTTGATCACTTTGAAATGTTTGATGACTAGTTGTGTTTAGTTAGCTGACTCCTAGGTCTACACTTTATTTTATGCAGAGAACATATACGCAGTGGTTGCCCCGAGAGACAAGGAATGGCACACTGACTACTGGATGGCACGTTGCTTGGATGGGAAGTAGACCCTCATTGTCTCATCAAGCAACTCCGAGGGCAATGATTTTCCAATTCGGTCGATGGTTATCAAAGGAGAATATTTGAAATAGGTTGCCCATGCATGAAAGAAAAAAGGTTATGTATTTGAATATTATAGACCATGTCAAATTGTATACCATTATACAAAATTAGTTATTGCACAAACCTCCATATGCAAACAATACCAAACAAGAACTCATCAAAGTCACAATAGTTGTTGCCTTACTCCAAGCGTGAGAGGCTAAAGGATACCGTTGCTATTAGAGGTGATCCTGATGGTCTAGTCGAATGACCATAGGTAGGTAGTCAGGTATGTGGTACTCAGATATTTTGGTTTCATGGTCTCATTGATTATTTACAGTTTGATACATTTAGCGCTTGATAGATTGATAAATTCAATAGACTTTTACAATGGATTTGTTGTATTATATTGATACTTACATGACTCATGCCTTATATCCCAAGACCATTATCTACCACTATGTCTAGGATATGTCTATTGCATTTTCCTTGAATCTCGAAGTGGATCCTATAAGGACATCTCCTTGAATATGATAACTAGCTCCTTCACTTTGATAATTTGTTTCTCCACAAAAATCCCTAAACATGCTTGCACGACCCACCATAAGCCCTTTTTGATGCACGGTCTCCATTCTATGCCCCGGGTAGGGATTCAACAGGTGTCCTTGAAAGCCTGTAGGTGATGGGATTCAACATGTGATAGAATGATGGTCGTTGCTTGGATCGACGAACCATTAGCTCCGTTGGATTCAAGACATCAGGATAGTGCTATGGGAGGCCCTCTAATCTAGTTCCATGGACAAGGGATCATTTTTTTGGTCAATTTTAGAAACTAGGGTTTTTCTCAGTAAGTGAATGTGAAATTTTTGCACGTGGGGGTCAAATTCACATATTTATCTACTGTGAACATGTGACTAGCATTCCCACATGGAACCTACCTAAAACTGCTTACACGACCCACCAGAAGACCTTTTTGATGCACGGTCTCAATTCTATGCCCCAAGTAGGGATTCAATAGGTGTCCCTAAAATCCTGTAGGAGGTGGGATTCAATGTGCAATAGAATGATGGCCGTTGCTCAGATCGATGAATTGTTGGCTCTGTTGGATTCAGGCCATTGGGATAGTGCTATGGGAGGCCCTCTAATCTGGTTCCATGGATAAGGGATCATTTGTTTGGTCAATTTTAGAAACTAGGGTTTTGCTCAGTAAGTGAATGTGAAATTTTTGCACATGGGGGTCAAATTCGCATATTGCTTGACCGTGAATGTGTGGCTAGTGTTCCCACATGGAACCTTCCTAAAAACGCTTGCACAACCCACTGAAAGCCCTTTTTTATGCATGTTTTCCATTTTATGCCCCGGTTAGGGATTCAACAGGTGTCCGTGAAAGCCTGTAGGAGGTGGGATTCAACGTCCCATAAAATGATGACCGTTGCTCGGATCGAAAAACCGTCGGATCTGTTGGATTCAGGACATCGAGATAGTGCTATAGTGTCCCTCTACTCTGGGTCTATGGACAAGGGATCATTTTTTTGGTCAAATTTGGAAACTAATGTTTTTCTTAGTAAGTGAATGTGAAATTTTTGCACATGGGGGTCAAATTCGCATATTGCTCGACCATGAATGTGTGGCTATAATTCCCACATGGATCCTACCTAAAAATTCTTGCACGAACCACTAAAATCCCTTTTTGATGCACGGTTTCCATTCTATGCCCCAGTTAGGGATTCAACCGGTGTCCCTGAAAGCCTGTAGGAGGTGGGATTCAATCGGTGTCCCTGAAAGCCTGTAGGAGGTGGGATTCAAAATTCCATAGAATGATGATCGTTGCTCGTATCGACAAACCATTGGATTTTTTGGATTCAGGACATTGGGATAGTGCTAGAGTGGCCCTCTACTCTGGGTCCATGGGCAAGGGATCATTTTTTTGGTCAATTTTGGAAACTAGGGTTTTTATTAGTATGTGAATGTGAAATTTTTGCACATGGGGGTCAAGTTCGCATATTACTTGACCATGAACATGTGGCTAACATTCCCACATGGAACCTGCCTAAACATGCTTGCACAACCCACTGTAATCCCTTTTTGATGCACGGTTTCCATTCTATGCCCTCGTTAGGGATTCAACATGTGTCCCTAAAATCCTATAGGAGGTGGGATTCAACATTTCATAGATTGAAGACCATTTCTTGGATCGATGAACCATCGGATCTGTTTGATTGAGGACATTGGGATAGTGCTAGAGTGGCCCTCTACTCTGGGTCCAAGGACAAGGGATCATTTTTTTTGTCAATTTTTGAAACTAGGGTTTTGCTCAATAAGTGAATGTGAAATTTTTGCACATATAGGTCAGCTTGAAGGTGATTGTAGATCTTCCGCTCTTGAAAAAATACTTGTTGCAAACTATTATTCCATGTGCAGCTGTCGAGAATTATGTTACCGGTTGTGAGGTGTTGAACTTGACTTATTTCCCATCATTGTCAAGCAAGAAATATTCTTTTTTTTTGTTTTAATCAAGGCTAAAGGAGTTGTCAATCTCTATGTGGAGGTGAATTGATCTTAGGATCTCATATCATTCAAGGGACTGGAAACTCAAAAGAAATTTGTTTCCCATATTAATTTAGCTAGGTCATCCAAGAGATGTGAGCATTTGTACGATGAAATGCAGGAGGAGACAATGCCATTACACCAGTAACCATGTAATGGAACATGTTTATGTTTAGAAACAAGTGGCCAACCTATTAATCCATTATTACAAAATATATATATATCTTCACGCTACGAATGCTTTGAATAATACCCCATAAACATGAATTTATAAAACAAGATTCAGAATAGTACTTCTCTAATCAATTTAAACTATAATAAAATCACACATAACTTTCGTCTCTTTCAAAGTTGTTACTTGAGGCCATTCATCAAATGCCATGTACATTAACAAAATGATAAAATAATGTGCAGGACATACATAATGTGCAGGATATAGTCATAACCATTATTTTGAATCAACCTTATAATACTCAAATGCTTTTAGGTTTGTAGTGTATCCCATGTATTCGTTAGATGAAAGACATCATGCCAAACACTAATTTTATATATGTATACCACACAGGTGCATCACTTAGGTGTGTCAACTTCATGCATCCTTTAAAATTTTGTTAGGCTATTATGTGGGTAAGGTGCTTTTGTATTCCACCAAGTTGGATCGGTTTCTTAGTTGTGCTGGGTGCTTATGTGTATTAGGTATGTTCCATCTTTGTGAATGCAATTTAACACTGTTAATATAACATTGTATATGCAATTGGATCATGGTAAAAAAAAAATTAAAATGTACATTTTTATCATTACGTAATATTGTAATTGTGCATTGCTCTCAAATTTATAACTGATATCTCCATGCAGTTGGAAAATCTATAAAAAAATTGGGAACATTACACATAGAAACATTCTTGGCCACACGTGTATAATCACACTTAAAATACTGAACCATGAAGATCTCAAGAGCCTTGATATGAAATATTTTTTATATCATGAAAGTTATAATACACAAAAAGAAGGCCCATCTATGGCCTGTCAATATACATGTATCAAAAACATATTTTATGTACATGTGCAAACAAAAGTACATCTGCCCTGGACCACTCCCCTATACTCTAACTCCGGATTGTACATAAAAATACATATTTGTCCTGGACTAACACATAAAAAATCTAACTTTCTCTTGTTTTTCCTAGACCCTGATGCTTTTTGCCTTTGTCTACAACCACTGTGCATCTCTGGTGGCTGCAAATCAATGACAATATTTCTTGATCAAGTAACTAAACTAGTACTGTCCAACAATAACAAAGTTTGAAAATTTAAAATATGAATCAATTGTAAATAAAACAAAGACTCACTGCTTCCATTGGGGGTATAGGTGCCTCTAGTTTCCTCCTCGTTGCAGAGAGTCTCTCTACAATGTTTCTCTGTGAATAAAAAAAATATGTCAATTATCTCAATAATTATCAACATGTACATGAATGAGAAAGTAATAATCAATTATGTAAAAAATGAACATCTCACCAAAAAAACCATTTCTAGGGGATTATGCTGGGACTCTTCAGTAGTAAGAGGAGCCGTAGGTTAAACATCAACCTCAGTTGCATGCACTAATGGACCAGGGTGTGGCTACATTCACCAAATGATAAAATAGTTAGACATCGTGCATGCCCATAAGTAATACAAATGAAATATACAATTACAAATATTCAAGTAGATGTACCTCAGTGTGACTTATCCCTATTGTAGATGCAACATTGACTGCAGCATCAACAATCCCACTAAGGTTTGGTAAGGATGACTCTACATCCTGATTCTATAAACATGCAAAAAGAACATTAAGAAAAACTACTGGTGAAGTGAATTCGTAGCTAACCAACAACTGCCATTGGAAGTGTGTACATTACCGTGGGATGAGTAGGTTGATCCTCATGCACACCCGCTTTGTTTAAGGAAGAGGATCGTCTGGTGTAAACAACCCCCTTATCTACGTTTGGACTACGAGGAAATCCAAACCAAATAGACGGTGCAGGGATCTGCGATGATGTCTGCAGCCATAAAGTGTTACCATAGTTAGACATGGAGTTGAATGGATGGAATAATATGTACTAAAAAACTAACATGTTGTAATATACTTACCCATTCCTAGGACATATCTCCCCCATGGAAGTGACCGCTTCCATCAATTTCTTGCCCCTCTACAGATGCTAATAGCATCTGCAAGTTTAAAAAGTATAAATATTAGTGATCTATAAAGTAGTGTACAGTAAGAAATTTAAATAATTCAAACAAGATTCAATCATAACCCATGTACTTACATTCTTCAAGTAATCGCAAATTTTACCTTGGACTATGTCATTGATATTAACGTTTCCAGCATCACGTTCTAAGTGGGGTTCTTGCAACTTCAAAAATTGTAAATATTAGACAATTTAATAAATTAATCAAGACTAACACATGCATTAACAAAATGATATGTATTAAAAAAATGACAAATGTTTAAATATTACCTCAATGGTGGTTCTTTGGGCCTTGGGTACAACCACACCGGGTGCAGTACCACCCCCATGAGAGGCATCAATCTCCTGCAAGAGTAAATATTGCATATATTACGAATATTTTAATGTGTTACATATAGTATGGAAAAATTAAAAATTGAACAATAATAGATCTTGAAAACAATGTCCTTACCTGACCACCAGTCATCATAGTGGTACCATGTCTTGGTCCAGGACCATAACAGGGTCCCCCACACAATGTGCAGATGTGTGGCTCGCTCTAAGGCACATGGGATGTCAGTCTATCTCCACCAATAGATGTCCCTCCACCACCAGAAGCTAGTGGTTGTACACTAACAGAGGAAGAGGCCGTTCTCTGGTTAATAGTGGTCATGTGTCGAGAGACCATCTCAGTTAGAGTAAAAAATGCCTCCTGTTTCTGGGAAACCATGTCATGTGTAGGAGGTATGTCTGCCCTCGGTAGCTGGGCACAGGTTGCAAGAATCTGTGGATTGGAATCTCTATGCCTAGAATTGGGTCGGTGTTGGGGCATCCCCATACCAACTCCCCAAAATCCCAACATGTCAAAATAGTTGACATGTTTCCCTATCACAAACTCTGCATACAATTTTTGGAGGAAGTACAACAGTACTTCCCTATTGTTGTGAGGGGGAATGTCAAAAACCATGTACCACCTATCCATCCAATTGTCTCTGATGGGTGGAAATGTGCACCACTCAATAGAAATATGTGGCCTATTGATCTCCAGAATGTCATCCATCCCAAGAAGTCTAAACAATGTATAGATGTGTTGTTTTGTTATTTTTAGATTTTTTACCTCGTTGTAGCTCAACCCATTAGCGTATTGTTGTCTTTTCCTCTCCCTGTAAGATGTGATGCTATACAAAGCATCATTCGATTTTGCGATCGTATCAACAATAGACAATAAAGAATCTGACAAGGAGCAACGGAGCTCATCTCCACCCCTACAAGCAGAACCAATCTCTCTCAAATGGCCAATAACCCTTAGTATCTCTGCATTGTTATCCATAGTAGCCATTGCAATCATAAATACAAATAAAATATCATTAGAAATATAAACACATGATATGATGACATCTCTAAGCATTGAAAACTGTATAAGTAATGTACGACAAATAACAACATAAACTAAATCCATCATGTAAATTTAAAAATTGATCTTGAATTTTACATTTAAAAATTAACATTTAACAATTTTTTCATTTCATATTTATGTCCTAAATTCAAGTATTAATTCCAATTTTTAAGTATGCATGTGTACATAAAGTGTCTTGAGTGCATATGTTGATTACGAATCTCCTCTAGCTTATTTTAAGGCTTGGATTATGAAGTTTCATCGAAATTGTGAGGTGCTGACTATTGCCTTTGCAGGACCAGCTCCCAGATTGCGGGTAGAGACAACAACTAGACCCTAGAATAGGTGACATAATGTGCTTTTAATGAATAAAATCTCAGTATAGGCAACGATTTTGTTAGATATGTAATTATTTATTGTAGCGTGATGTTTTTTGGACTCCAAAGTCTATTTAGCAGATCTTTATGGATTTTATGGTTGCAAGGTTTCCACTGGATTATATCATGTATGATAGTATGTGATTGTCATGTTTAATCAAACACATCAAGCTACCTATGTATCTTCACGTTCATAAAGTCTATTGTTGAACTTTGTTGTCTTGACCTTAACCAAAAAGTACCCTTTGTTCAAGATGAAATATTTGTTAAGAGCATGGGAAGCTTCTATACCTTATTTTAACACTTGGATTAGGAAGTTTCATCAAAACTATAAGGTGTTTATTGATGTTCTTGGAAGACCAACTTCAATATTTTGGATAGAGGCAAGGGATTTACCATGTTTGTTTATGTATTTTAGGGGAATATATGAATTCTACTTCATTTTTTTTAGTTGTATGCAAGCTTGCAACATAATTGACAAACTTTGCGTCTTCGTTAATTTTGGGTTGGATTCACAATGATGCTTGTGAATATACATATATGCAAATAGTGAAGTTCGTTTGTTTTTTATGAGTTAATTGGGGTTTTGGTTTACATTGGGAATGTAAATTACTTATGCAAACTTTCAATGTGCTTGACAAACTTTGCATATTTGTGACTTTTGGTATGGATTCACAAGGATGCTTGTGAATATGCATATGGAAATAGTGAAATTCAATTGTTTTTTGAGTTAATTGGGGTTTTGGTTTCCATTGGGCATGTGAATTTTGGTAAATAATCAAAATTATTTATTTTTTATGATAAAATTGGGGATTTGGTTTCCATTGGCCAATTTCATTGGGGTTTTTGTTTCCATTGGCTAATTACAATGGGGTTTTGGTTTCCATTGGCCATAATTTAATTTATTTTGGTTTAAATTTTCAATTTAGGGCAAATAAATTGATGAACAAAGAGAGAAAAACATGAAAAGAAATGAGGAAAATACCTCACAAACAGGAGTTTGATCCAAAGGTGGAGGTGGATGGCTTTGGCACAACCAAAAATGTGTTCGCCCAGTCAAGATTTGCTTCATCCAACTCCAATAGTCGTGCGATGTGGAGAAAAAGACGGGCTCAGCTTGTTTTAAAAAAAATAGGCTTTCCAAAATGCGAGTGAAATTTTATTCACTAAAATGGAGGTGTGATTTTCTTGAATAAAACGGAGGTGCGATTTGGTTTACTATCCTAATTGGCATGCCTGCTGGAAGACTTGGGACTAGGCTTGGCAGGTTCGGGATTTCTTGGGATGATTTCTTTTTTTTTGGATCAAGAGTGATTGACTTCACTCCACCATTGCATCTAAAAGGTCCCTCAACTTCTTGCACACACCCATTTCAGAATAGCCCCGAGACTGAAAATTCACAGGTTTAAGATATTGGAAACCTCTAGGGTAGGCGCAAAATATCTATTTTGCATTGATTGTCATTTGTCAAAAAAATTCCACAACCCTATGTTTCAAAAATTGGAGTATTGTTATTTTTATATATTCATTAGTTATATATAGTTATTTATAAATAAAGTATGTTTGCTAAACACCTTAAAATACAATTTTGTTCTAAAAGGCTCATTCCACAACCCATGTCAATGTGTCACTTATTTCAAAAAATGAATTAAAAAATATATGTCGAAGAAAAAATAGTTAAATTCAGAAGATATTAAAACACTAGCTTAGATCCATATTTATACTCGGTTCTATACAGTCAAGAGGAATTGAATTCCTCAAAATCAAAAGTTCAAATATTTATATTATCATAAAAATTAAAAAAATTAAAAAGTAACAACTTGAGAAATTTGGTCCCTTTCATTACTTCTCATTATTTGATAAATACAAGTTTAAGATAAATGTAAACTAATATATACACCATTAAAACCCTCCATCATATGACCAACACCAAAACACCTATAAATTAAGTTATTAATCTTGATTTTGATTTTGAGATAATGAAAACATCCTAAGGTACCTGTACACACTTAAGGCACTCAACATAAACTACACCAAGACATTTATTAAGTTATACACACCTTGATTTTGAGAGCATGAAAGTATCATAGTCCCTCCTAGGATTACAAATATGCATGTCTAATTAAACGTAGATTTAAGGACTGCTTTGCACAGACAAATTAAGTTTTGAAGTTACTTTGCAGATGTGCTAAGTTCTCAATACGTATAAGGTTTTGATTCAACTCTTGATAAGTTTGTCAGAAAGCATTTTTCCACCTAATTTATGAATTGGGATTTGATTTATTTTGTCAAAGACTCGGTAGAGATTTGATTTATTTTGTCAAAGACTGAGTTATTTGATTCATCCGCATTCAGCAACCATTGTAAAGTTTTCATACTAAGAGCCACCATGTAGATAAAAGGCCATCTGAATTCAAAAATATGATAACAAGCGATTGAAATAAAAGCCAACTTCTAGGATTTCAATTTAAATGCAATCAAGTGAACAAAAATGAAGGACATTCGCATGTTATTATTTTTAGACTATCTAAATTGTCGATAATATGAAGATAAACCTTGTAGATGAAAAAAAATATAATTTGACAAACATAATAACCACCAATATACAGTCTTTCACATTAAACAAAGTATAGATCGAAAAATTAATGACCAAATGATTTGACATAAAACGGAATTTCTAAGATTAGACCTAAATGTGGGCAATTTTAATTCCCTCTTGGAAAAAAGTATTCAAAGGTGGAAGCCACAAAACATGAGCAGACAAGACTTCCTGTAACATTGAGATATATGACTCCGCCAAACAGTCTAACAGTAGTAAATTAAGATAGGTGTGCAGTCAATTTACTGTCATTATTAAATTGTGGCAATAAAGCATCACCCATTAACAAAAATTACTTTGGACACAAAACCACAACACATAACCAGCAGTTCAATTGATGAACTTTAATGCCTAACTCAATTTATACTAATAAAATAATAGTTCAAGTCAATTCCTCCGGAATACAGACCAATACAAATTTTCTCTGACAATAACTAAAGATTTGTAACAAATCAGGGGCTTTTCTTATCTAAGTTTTGCATTGTTTGATTTTCTCAACGTAGACAAGATGCTGTCAACTATTGATTCTGTAGCATCATTATTTGAATTGGTTGCTGTTTCTCTAAATACAACCCGTCCTTTTCTGATTTTCATTTTATTTTTGGAATTACTCATTGTCAATGAACTTCTACCAAGCTCGGCAGTGAGGAAGTCACTAGAGTCCAAATGATTATTTTGAACAGAAAAATCAACAAGACCATCCAATTTTTCACTGGACTGCTTTTGCAGACTAGTTTTCTCACTTACCTTACATGGCACATCCACCGTTTGAAGACTAGAGTTGTTTTCTTCTCTTTGTAGATTTTTTTGCCTTCTACAACCATACAACTATCTATAGGCCTGGTCCACTTTGCAACACACACCGTTGGATCAGAATATCCACAAAACTGTGGAGATGATATATCCAAGTCCTTCCGCAGTTGTATTTGTGAAGCATAATCAGGGAAACAATTATATTGTAAGATTTTTTCATTGGAGGATGGGCCTCCTTCTTTACATCTTGGCACCACAGTTGGCCCTAAATCCTCCCAATATAGTTCCTCATCATTCACTATTTCCACACTTGTCAATATACCCTCACCACTAAAACCATGAAAGCCTAGTTTCCTCTCTTCTATATGAATTCTCTTTTCTATGCCAGGATCCTTAAAAACTTTATCACCTTGTTCTTCGCAACTCTGCTCCAAATCATCAATGAGCCTTCTCTTCTCCTCTATATCAGTTCTCTGTACTGTGTCAGTATCCTTTAGTTTTCTACCTTCCTGCATTTTGCTACTATGCTCCAAATTACAAATATGCCTTGCCCTCTCTTCCGTGCCAGTATCCTTGGGGGTTGTACCTTCCGGTTCTTTGCAACTCTGTTACAAATTACAACTTGATGTTCCCTCTGTGTCATGTTCCCTCTTTAGAAAATTTTCAGTTGAATATACAAAGTCATATTGAACCTTCACTCTTGGCATAGATTAAAAAAATGAGGATAATTTTCCATACCCTAGCATTTTTTGATCAAGAGTGTACCCATATCTTTGGAAGAACAAAGGTTTGAAGGAAATTATCTTACATCGAGGGGGATTTGGCCTCGAGCTCTCTGCATCTACGTCAATGGAGTGACCCGGATCTTCATCGATGGGCTTGTTCCAGATTCCCCACGGCCTCCGGTTTCGTCAAGTGGCGTCCGTCTCAAGGATCCGGCTGGATCGTGGCGCCCTTCATTCTGTGCGTGCGCGGCATGATCCGAACCCGCATCGATCTCAATTGGATGAACTGGTGTTTGATGCGGCATAATTTCTTTCTCGCCGAGATTTAATCTTTCCGGGCTTTTCTTGGACATGGCCGTGAAACAGGAGTCGAGTCGTCGAGTTGAAGCTGGAGGTGGATGCCAAGTTTTCGGTTCAGCGTCAAGATGCAGGGTTCCGCGGACACAAGGGACGCCTGTCATTTGCTGCCGAGAAATTCTTCTTCATGTATGCGTCCTGGCTACTATTTTTTTGCCGAGGTTCTTTTGATGGGGATTTGTCCTCGACGGCAAGAATGTCGTGGACATATGAATGCGTCCAGGCTTCATTCTTTGATGGGGATTTGGCTTCTAGATCGGTGGGATCTCCAATCCGGGGTCGAGGGCTTCGGTTCCATTAGATTGGTGGGCTTATCCATGAATGCGTCCAGGCTTCATTAGATATTTTGCCGTGGGTTTTCAAGATCGGTGGGCTTTTCCAAGATCCGGGGATTTTGCCGTGGGTTTTCAAGATCGGTGGGATTCTTCCAAGATCAGGGGTAGTGGGCTTCGGCTCCAAGATTTGAGATCGAGGTCATGGTGGGATTTGGATTCAAGAATTGGGGTCGAGGGTTTTGGCTATCTTTCGGGGCTACTTCTATTACTGAGAAAGATCACCAGCCTTATGGTGGAGGCGGTGACTGTGGATATACTCTTGCGTGGCAACCCGTATTGTGTCCTTAGGGATATTTGCGGCGGCGACGTCGTTTTCAGAGGTGGTGGCCTTTGCTATCGGCAGTATATCTGTTGTTTTTGTGTTCTTATGATTTGGGTTGTGATACCCATATTTTCTGTGATGTATCTAGCTGATATGCTTTTACAGTTACAGTTTTGTAATTTTTTTGGGTTATGACAATATGAGACAGCAAATATGTGACAATGTAGGGATCCCAGTGATCCTCTTACATGTGCAGATGTAATTTTGTTCTACTTTGAAATAAAATTACGAATTTTTTCCGAGGAAATTCCGAGGAAAAAAAAGAAATTATCTTACATCCATCTGGGTTATTGCATAAAATATCATCAAGAATTTTTTGACAATTGTTAACCACCTCTGTGCTTGACAACTCGTATTGATTATACATGACCGCCATACTGATTTCATCTGAAAAAGATGCAAGTAAGTCTTCTAACTTAGAGAAACCATAAGATTTACTGTCAAGCTTCTTATTGAATTCTTCTTTCAAAAGTGTCTCCAATTTGGTTATGGAGATGCTTCCATGATCTTTGTTAATAGTTATCAACCATTCCTTCAACACTTCAAAATTAGGGAACCGAACAGTACCATTTTCTCTTCCTGTATTTTCATCATGCAAATAATTGTTATCACTTCTCAATTCTTTTTCTTTTGTTGAGGACATGTTCTTGTCTTTAGGTTCAGGCATGCACTTGTGAAACATTGAAATCAAACTTTCCACCTTATCTGTGGAAGCTAGATGGCTGTTACTATCTTTTCCAGGGATAGTTAGTCTAAATGGAAATTTTTTAGAGCCTTCTTCTAGCCATTTCTTATCTTCAACCAAAATATTGATTAGATGATGGAGATTATTTTGTCCAATGTTACAAAGTAAAAGAGGTCCCTCTTTCTGGAGAATATTGATATATCTTCCCTGCAAAAAGACAATCAAAATATTCCTATGAGAATAAATTGTTAAAATAAAAAAAAAATAAGTGGAAAAAAACAGAAGAAATTTTCATTGACATACTGAAAAGTAGATCTAGCCAATCAAATCTCAGAAAACAAGTAACTTTTCCGAACAAAATAATTTAATAAATCATCAAATTCAACTTCAACTTATCCTGTTTTACATGTCCTAGTTGTATAAAATTAAATATTTAAACTGGAAGGGAAATTAATACACACACATGTCTGACTATGAAATCATGAACGTCTGACTATGCAATCATGAATTTGATAGTGGAAACCTTATATATTTTAACCTATCAAGAAAAAATGTTAACCATAGAATCATTGCTAAATAGTGCCCAGATTTATAACAAAATTTGCAGTGGTTCTACTTCGAGCTACCATCATTAGATCGATTCATAAATGGAGTATATTCCAAAGTTCATTTGGTTAACAGAAATCCTAAGGATAACTTCACTTTAAGAAATTTGATTTCCTATTTAGATACAGAGAAACTATGAATATCAATTCATAAATGGAGTAGATTCCAAAGTTTATTTGGTTAACAGAAATCCTAAGGAGAACTTAATTTTAAACAATTTGATTTCCAATTTAGATACAGAGAAACTATGAATATCAATTCATAAATGGAGTAGATTCCAAAGTTTATTTGGTTAACAGAAATCCTAAGGAGAACTTAATTTTAAACAATTTGATTTCCAATTTAGATACAGAGAAGTTATGACAACGAACACATCATCATGAAAAGGAAAGGAAGAAAATATAGTCTTTGATGCTTCTCATGCACCTGAATCTGTACAACTCTAGATCTCCTTCTCAACATATCAAAGAATCGAACCTCTGAGTTTGTCTTTCATCAAAATCCTTTAAATATTATACACAGAGGCCACAAAATAGAGCAGAGCATGTGGAAAGAGGAGAATATATCTGGATTGAAAGTCGAAACATTCTTTATTCATTTCATTATTGATCACTCCTATTCCACTATTACAGACCATAAGCTACCTTCTTATACACAATGAACTGATTCGATCGCGATCCACTAGGAAAGGATCGAATCCATTTACTTTTTTGAGAAAGATCAAATCTACTACTAAAACTCCTAACTATCCATTTGCTCAAAATTGCAATTACAATTAATTGATGAGACGAACCCCTTATTCTCTAACTAATCTTATCTTCAATAAATCTAATTGATGGAACCCACTCCTTCTAGTAAAATTGATAAATGATAAATTACCTCTCTTTGGATAAGGACCAGTACAGAGCATGGCAGCAAGTGACACTCATGTCTTCCCAATACAATGGCTGTAATAGAAAATCAATTTCCTATACGTGCACTAAAAGAATGCCTAGAACAGGGAAGAATCATTGACATATGCAGTTCAGTGAATATGTTGAACTCTTCTGTGTGAAGAAAGACTGCTATAACTAGGAATGCCTGCAACAAAAATTATACTGCTCTAACAGAATGGTTGTCTAAAATTATCAATGTGACAACCTCAACCATACATAGGATTTAAAACAACAGAGAAGCATTACCATCAGTGAAGGCAGTATGGAACACTAAATATTTTAAAAGAATTCCCATTAATAGCCTTGAAAAGAATTCGTTTCCAGGCAGAAGAGCACAGTCATTTCATGTCACAAAGAAGTTCAGAAGTTCAAGTGATGGATGCCCATGTCTATAAATTCAACGCAGAGGCTTCAGTCCTTCTTCTTCTCTAATTTCTGGGAGTAGGAAATTTCACCTTCATGATTGATCGATAAGTAAAACAATCATATTTTCACTCATCCTTCTGTCAACTGTTAGTTCAGGGAGAAAAGAGCAATGAGTTCGGTACCGGAAAAGCGGCAAGTTCAAAGACGGAAAAACTGTGATTTCAGGAACGAAAAAGCAGTCTGTTAGTTGAATAAGACGAGAACGAAAAAGCTATGATTTTAGGTACGAAAAAGCAAGGACGAAAAAGTGAAGTCTGTTAGTTGAAGGAGAGAAAAGCAGTGATTTTAGGAATTGAAAAGCACAGGGTTGCTGCAAAAGAAATAAAAGTGGCCGGTTCAGAGAGGAAAGAGTGCTTTTATATTCGTTGAAATTAAAAGCAGCCAGTTTAAAGAGGGAGACGCCCAGCCGACTGCCTATTCCTAACCGTTAAAGGAAGCGTAAGTGGGAGAAGTGCCTCTGCTGGAGGGAGTCGTCTATATATTTCATAATTTGACATACTTTCAGAATTCTACTTCCTGTATGAATGTCTTTCTGTTTAGTTTGTGTATGAGTATGTATGTGATAGGGAAGGATGGTGGAGTGCACTGCACCAGAGATGAAATGGTTTAAAACATATGCTCTGCTATGCTGGATGCGGTTGAGCTACCTTCTAAACAATGGAGATCCATGATTTCACTTGTTAACAGTAAGTATCCCTGGTTTCTATTTTTTTTCTTTTAATTCACATACTAATTCATTTAGAAATCACTATGCAAAAACCTAGATAATAATTTCCTGTATATCAATCACTCTGTCGCCTCTATCTTCTGTATATCACTCTGCGAACCTGTGATCTCAAGCTTGAGTACTATGCGAACCTGTATGTGATAAGGGAGGGTGGGTGAGGTGCACTGTATTGGAGGCGAATTTCTGTTGATGCAGTGAAGCAGCTTTATGCACAATAGAGATCCATAGTTTCTTTGGGTAACGGTACGTATATAGCTGGCTTCTTATTTTAATTCATGTATTCCTCTTGCTTATTTCTCCTCCTTGCTTATATGTAACCCTCCATGTTCAAAAATCCTACGGCCTCCATTTCCTCTGTATATCCTATGCAACCTTTATCCTCTGTATATCACTCTTCCGCCTTTGTATATCCTATGCAACCTTTATCCTTTGTATATCACTCTTCCGCCTCTGTATATCTCAAGTGCATATAAGTTTAAGTATTGTGCGAACCTCTCCTGCATGTGGATTACATATGTTAATAAATTTTTCTTCAAGAGCATAGCTTTTTTGAAGTATATTTTTAGGCAGGAAATTCCATCTGCCAGCCAGTTAATACATTTTTCTTTTACGCTTTCAATGCATATGCTATGCCGTGGTTTTGTTTTTTTTATAAGCTTTGAATGCATTATGTTATGTCCTAGTAGTTTAGAATGTATCTGCTATGAGTTTGTATATTTTTACATTTACAAAGTTTATATATATATATATATATATTTTTGGAATGCCAAAATTTTCTAAAGGTTTGTATATTGTTTTGTATATTTTTTAATGGGTTGTAAAGCATACTCAAAATTGGTATATTTTCAGTTGCTAGTATAATATGCTAAAAAGTTGGTGTATGGTTGTAGGGTATGCTAAAAGTTGGTTTATTTTTTATATGTTTGTAAAATAGGTTAAAATTTGTTATTTTTTTAATTATTTTTTAGATATTAAAACATTATTATTTGAGTTTATAATCCTATAAATATAAAAATAAAAATACAACCGTATATATTTGCAATATTGTTGTTTGCAAATATGTCATTTATTTACATTTTTAAAAAATGAAAATAAAACAGTATATATTCGTAATATTGTTGTTTGCAAATATGTTATGTATTTACATTTTTTTATTGTATATATATATATATATATATTTTTTGAATTTTTTTGTTAATTTATTTTTTAAATATTTTTATATTTTGGAAATGCCAAAAGTTTTGTATATTTTTTTAATTGATGGTAAAGTATGCTAAAAGTTGGTATATTTTTCCACTTGTCTTAGAATATACTAAAAGTTGGTATATTTTTCCACTTGTCTTAGAATATACTAAAAGTTGTGTAAAATAGGTTAAAAGTTTGTATTTTTTAATTGCTTTTAAGTACTAGAACATAATCATTTAATCATTTGAGTTTATAATCCTATAAACATAAAGATGAAAATACAACTATATATTTCTAATGATGCTGTTCTTTGGAAATATGTCATGTATTCATTTATTCATTTTTTTTTAATTACATGTATTGGTAATATATTTATATGTTATATTAATAATGTTTATATATATATATATATGCTTTATTGTTATTTAATATTTTGAAGTCTTTATATATATATATATATATATATACTTACTTTATTATAAGTTAATATTTATTTTGAAGTTTTTATGTTAATTTATTTTTTAAAATCTACATCAATTACACTAAAGTATTAATATTTAATTAGTGTATCATAATAATTTTATTTGTAGGTTTAAAATTGTAAATGTGGATCATTAAAATTTCTCTCTTAATGTATTATTAACTAATAAAACACATTAATACTACACAAATTTACAAATATAACAAAAGATTAATGATTACTAGTTTGGATCTTGATAAAATGTTGTGGTGTATTTTTTTTGTCATATCATATCATGTATGTGAA